>JASANF010010471.1:0-16754 GCA_030248245.1 Trissonchulus sp. WLG1_4 | reverse complement strand
ACATGGGTGCCCCCTTTGGTTTTTATACTACAGCTCGAATAGCAATGCCCTCTAAAATTAAGAAGCGAAGCAGTAGCCAATCAAAATAAGGAGGAGGAGCAAAAGGCGAGATCAAAGAATGCCACCGTTGCTTCAAAATTTTTATATTAAATATGATATCTCGAATTTAAATAGGATACTTTTGATATTTGATACTTGGAAAAAATTTAAATATGATATAAATACAATACTTTGAATTTAAATATGATACTTTTGATATTTGATACCTGGAAAAAATTTAAATATGATATAAATACAATACTCTGAATTTAAATATGATACTTTTGATATTTGATACCTGGAAAAAATTTAAATATGATATAAATACAATACTTTGAATTTAAATATGATACTTTTGATATTTGATACTCGGAAAAAATTTAAATATGATATAAATATGATACCAAATAATTTAAGTATGATACCATAATTTAAATATGATACTTTTGATATGTACCAATTTTAATATTGATACCGGTATCAAAAATATTAATACCCAAGTATCATATTTATATCAAAAGTATCAAAATGGTATAAAAACAACAGTACTATTCGCTACACCCTCTAGGCAGTAGATTTTTACGAGGCTTTGGTACAGATATGTATGTAGGTACGTACAATTCTTACGGTAGGAAATTTTTTAAGTTTTTTTGTAAAAAGCGCATTCTAAGGGTTTCTTGTGTTCCTGAATATTCTGATCCTCGGAAGTCCCAACAAGTAAATAAATTTTTGGGGTTTTTTCTATTATTCAGCCCACAGTCCGAAATTCGAAATTTACTGACCCGTTTTTCATAATTTTGGCACCACTTGACTTCTCTTGACATCATAACATTGAAACAATTACAAAAATTGCCAGGAGGCCACAACGGTTTGCCGAGTGTAAGTCGGACCGTCTATTCTAGCCAGAGGACCCTCTATTCTAGGCGAAGGATCCTCTATTCTGGGTGAAGCACCCTCTATTCTAAACAAAGGACTCTCTTTTCTAGGCACAGCACCCTCCATTTTAAGCAGTGGACCCTCCATTCTCAGCAAAACATACTCCATCCTTGGCACACAACCCCTTCACTGTAACCGCCGTAGTAAAGTCTAACACGGTGCGAGCAAAAATGGACCTAAAGTTTGTGTTCCGCGGATCATACTACACATAACACTACCAAAATCTCAGTTTCGAAAATTTGACGCCTTAGGACCTCCTAAAGGGGGTACCCTGAAAGGGTCACAGGGGGGTCCAGGAGGGTCCTGTCCTAGGCAAAAATAGACCTCACATTCGTGTTCAGGGGCTCAAATAACCGTCAGAAACAGCAAAATCTCAATTTCAAAAATTTGACCCCTTTGGCCTCCTGAGGCATGGTACCTTGTGGAGGGGGGCTTGGCGGTGTCCACGAGGGTTTTAGGCAAAAATGGACCCCGGATTCGTGTTCAGCACCTAAAAATACCCTTAGGAACGAAATTTTACCTCAAAAAGTGGCGGCGGGGCGTCTCCGGGGCATTTTTTAGGTTGCACCAAACGTGAGGGTATACCCTCATGTGTTGGGATCCCCCCTCGTTTGAGACCTATGGTTTGATTCGTGGGGGGTCCCCCCCGCAGTTGAGGGCTACGCCTTCATTTGTGTACCACCCACAGTAGTGGCCTTTTTCGGGAGATAATGGTCGCAGCATGTCCGCGCTGCTAGGCCACAAACGTGGCCAGTGTCACACTCTTCCTATTATGAACTCATGGTGCAATAGACTTTTGCTTGACCAGAGTGCACACAAAACAATGGACCAAACAATTCTTACAGCCCTGTGTCCGTCCAGCAACCAAGAACAAATTTCACTCAGCCAACTTACATAGGTAGGATTCACAAGACTGGCCAACGGACATAATTACGATTCCTAACATTTTCATTATTCATATACATGCACATACTTTCATTACGAAACATTGCCTAATTCGTTACAAATTTTAGTCGCTTGTGTTAAAACTTGGTCTCATCTCAGTTGAAATGTCAAACTTGCAGCACAGCAATCGTCTATAGTCCACTGAAATTTTAGCTGAGCTAAACCCCGTGTTTAAACAAATCGATGAAATCCGTAACAAATCAATTTGTAATGCACTTGTATGCCAATCAAATAAATGAAGGTTACCGGACGACCTTTGCGACCTCCACCGTGCCCAAATTAGATTTAACCATTTTTAATAACACAGCGCATAATTGAAATAACACTCGGATATTCCGTAATTTGGTATATACTATGAATATGTTGAGGTGGGCTAATGTTAACTAAATTAGTTAGCCGCAAGATGAATAAACGGGCAAGGGCACATAATATCACTGGCCACCATTACATTACCACAGGCTAGCCACAGCTGCGCACAACATTCAACATCACACTTGTGTATCTGACACGGATCTCATAAGACCCAAAATAATTGCCTCTCCAAAACCAGACCGTCTCATTTTATAAAACGTCTCATTTTATAAAATATCGTCTCATTTTATCAAATATTAATCCCTTAATTACCTTCGTGTCCGCTCTAGCCCAATAGAGTTTATAGTTTAAGAGTCCAGAGTGTAAGTTGTCATACATGGGGGTGGCAGTATTTTAAATTTACATTTTTAATTACGACATTATAAAACAATGTATACATATGTAAGTCAAATGAACGAGAATTTGTTTCAGTTGTTGAATCATTTAATTATTTATGTGGTAGGATTTTTAAGGTTACGTTTGTGATGCCCCCTTGGCCACAAAAACTAGAAATATTGATGTGGTGTGGGTGTCTGGGCAGGGGGGAAATTGTACCCAGATTTGTATCCAGTACAAAAAATACAAGAAAAGTGTAAGTACACTACTTTAGTGGTATAAATAAATCAGTATTAAAATCAGCATAGATCTACAGTAACTGTAGGTCCTGAAGGTGACTAGGGTTTATTAAAAACAATGAGGTTCATTGTTTGCCTCTGTTGTCAACACTAATTTTGGTCACCTTGCACACAAAGGGTATGCCGCCGTTTTAAAAAAGAGACGGCATTTTATAAAATGAGACAGCTCCATAATCAGACAAAATTTTGGCCGCGGATTAAGTTTTGATAAAATGAGACCCTTTATGATCTGACATTCAATGGTTACAATTTTCAAATATCAATTCAGTCACAAATACAAAAACTACTTTTCGCCATAGTATCAAAGAGCTGGAACCTGGTAGACGTAGACACAGATTAGGGGGCAAGAAGTAGTGAAAGAAGTTAGTAGCAGTCGGGTCGGGTTAGTTGACACAAGACACAACACAAGTGCGACACAAACACACACACACACAACAGGGCCGGGGCGCAAAACTAGAGCTATGCAAATTATACGCTGAAATCCGGAGCATACTTGGCCTTAAGAACCTGGGACAAAGACAAACTGGAACCACTGGTTATAAATCTTTTTGCCTACTTTTATTGCATACAAACTGGGCTTGAGCTAAGTTTATGGGTAGGCAATTGTTTTGGAAATGCCCAGACACAAACGACGAGGCGAGTTAAAGACTGGAGTATGAGCCAAGCTTTATGAACAGGTGGTCCAATTAGTCATCCTTGCAACTGCCAAACTCAATATTGATATAATAGTCAGGACTGCTATATGTAGTGATAGTGAAGTAGGAAGGAATGTAGTTTGATGTGCGCAGACCCCGTTGGTGGTGTGGTGCGGAATAGAGCTATGGAGTGAGGGGGGGGCGCCATCAGCTGAGGGTGAGCTGGAAGTCTAGGTTGAGGGGCACGGCGGGCTTGCGGATGACCAGGGTCTGCTCGGCAGCAGAGTAGTCGAACTCCAGCGATCCAGACGCGCCTAGACAAGCACAACACTACACGCTAACACTCACTGGGCACAAAGGACACAAAACAACCAATAAATCAGCATCAGGCATTACAAAATCAAAATGTGTGTTTCTGATTGACCAATGAATAACAGAGTTTGTTGGGTTGGGCCCATTTTTTGCATGCTCAATAAGTTTGGAGACAAATAGGCTTGCATGAGACAGTTCAAAAATTACCAGAATATGATATTTTGACAACGTCCGGATAAAAGCGACATCCGAGCACATAGATTCTCTCGATCCAAGCCTCGGTGGCAAAGCTGGCGTCAGGGGGGGCGATATTTCTGCAACACAGTACAATGACCATTCCTTGCAACACCCACACCCCTACAAGGAGGAAGGAGGGTGACACGGATATCAGCAAGGAGCCTACACATGATTTTAGAAACGTGATTCTGGGGGCGTCCTTTGCACAACAACTTTCACTCACTCAGCCCGACAACAGTAATACATGTACGGCATTAGAGGTTAATGAGGGGCGAAATATTGTGCTGTTGCAAGCCAAAGTGGGTGGGAGAAGGCAAGACAAGTGGTTGTGTTACCTGGACAGCAGGGTGCCCGAGCTGCTGGTTCCCTCGTAGACCAGCTCCCTGTGCAAATACTGCCCCCTCTGGTAGTCGTAGGAGTTGCCGTCGTCCAGATACACACTCCCGCTCGCCTGCACGCCCTAAAACACACACTAACACACACACATCAGGCTTGAGGACAAAACAAATGGCAGCCTCAATTCACCACTACTGGCTGTACTCTTGATCGTCCCTGTGATAAAATCATGACGTGTTTCGTGTCTAGTGTCAATGCTTTAACAAACGCAAATAGTCCACGATTTAGCAAGAAGCTGAAATACTCAAGCCTCACAGTTCAATAAAAGAGCAGTTTTAAACACATCTATCAATTTTGGGTGAAGCAATTTTAATTTTATTTAACAACCACAAAAATTTACCCTACTAAGCATTTTCAATTTAGTTGCCAATAATTTCAATGTTAAAAATAGCTTTACGTTGGCTTACTGAACTTTGAGTCAATGCGGTACCTAGACTGACTCTCAACACAAAATTTATTACTGTTAAAAAATGGCAAGAGGCAATAAGTTATTTTGAGACTAGTATTGATAAATAGTATGTATCTGTTTATGGTTGAACCCTGGTGGGATGGATTGGAGTGGTTAGAGTGAGCTGACCTTGTGATCGAGGGCGACCACGAGACTGAGCGGGTCGTGGGTCATGAGCGAGGCGGCGCGGCGGATGCGCTCACGCAAAGGCACGATGTGGCCACCCACGTAGTATGCAGGGATCTGAACACACAAACTGCTCCTTAGCCACCAAGGGACAACACAAACACAGCATACTCCTCACAGGGATTAACCAATTGACTAGACCAAACTTTGCTTGATTTCACGGAAAACTGAGACAAACCATTCTATAGTTGACGGTATAATTTGGTCACCCCCCCAAACCGATACCCCAACTACATGCAAGACACACAGCCTCATCAATTTTGTCATCCATAGCCAGCAACTTTTTCAACCTATTCTAATTGCTTATAAATGAAACACGAGCAAAGGAAGCAGCAGAGGTTGTGATAGTGAGGCTGGCAGACCTTGGTGATGGGCGTGTCCACGTAGATGGCGCCCGGCCCCCGATGTCCCTGCAGCGTGTCCATGTCGTAGTACACCTGCACACACAAACACTGCACTGCATAACTCCACTTGACCAAAACTTTCATGGCACTGGCTGGGGACACAACCATACGGCCAAAGACGAGGACCTCCGGACTTACTGGCTCTGCTATACAAAGCCTTCTAAATGAGGTAGCACAGAATATAATTAGCACCTCTAAGCCACAACTAGAACGTCCATTATTTTGTCCAGTTACATTCAAGCTTCACGCTTTGGTGAAATAACGCCGACATTTTTATTGTGTTTCTGAAAAACCATGGCTTGAGCACCCTACATACGTCGGTGAAGTGGAGGGTGTGGATGGGCGTACCATGTCCTTGCCGGGCAGATAGACGCTGACGGAGGCCTTTCCCTGCTCGGTGACGGGTCTGACCAGCAGCGCCCCGCCGACCATGAACTCCCTGTCCTCGTCCAGGCTGTACTTGTCCTCGGGGAACTCGGCCCATAGCGGGCGCATCACCGGCAAGCCCTTCTGCTCGTGCTCGCGGAACACCGTGTACCTAAAAAAGCACCGTGTACAAAAAACGGTTCTTTCATTTGTTACAGGTAGCTCTGGACTTATAAAAACAACCTAAGAAAGTTGGCCAAACACCAAATCATTGACCTTTTAAAAATCTTAAAACAAAACGTATAAGGAATATTTTTACAGATTGGAATTTGGACAATTGGACTATTGGACAATTCTAGTCAAAAATAAAACCTAAATATGGAATACCAACCAGCCCTAGAACTAGATGATAATTCTTTGGTTCTGTACGATGACGAATAGGCTGAGGCCCTAAATCCTTAAATCCATCCTAAATAAAGCCCGAAATTTTTCATCTTTATAATATATATTACTGATGATAATAGAATGTCAGATTCTTCTAATATGAGAGTTGGGAAAGATATTTATTATGAAATTCGATATGTTGGACATTTTTAAACACATAATTAATTTGAAAAACAGTATAATGAATGTACCTGACGAAATTCCGTACCTCTTTTATCGGACTTTTGCAGCCGAATTAGCATCAGCTTTTCCAATATTTTTATTACATATTTTGAATATAGATTATTATATCCCGATAGATTGGAGAGATGCAAAATGTGGCGACAAGATTTTTAAAAATAAAGGATCACATTCTAGAATGCAAAATTATAGAGATGTTTCCATTGCTCGTGGAGCAAACATACATACTTATGAATAGGATCTTTGATTCAAATCTGAGAAATTTATGTTTGAATAATGATCTGTTTTGTATGCGTCAAGATGGTTTTATTTCTGGTAGATCAACAGTCACTAATTTGCTAGTATCTATAAATAGTTGAATTCAAGCCATACAAAAAAGATTGTACTCGCATAGCCTATATTGACTTTAAAAAAGCATTTAATTCAGTTTGCCACCGAAAACTCTTGGATAAGCTATATCACGTAGGTAAGGTTGTGATGGACAATTTTTATCCTTTAAAGCTTTTTTGTTACACAAATGTCAAAGAGACAGGTTAGGAATTTTGTATTGTGCTTGGAGTGCAGTAACTAGCGGCGTACCTCAAGGTTCGGTATGTGGCCTCTCTCTCTCTTTATTATTCTATGTAAGTGATGCAATAATCACTACTCAATCAATCAATTGGAGATAATACATTATGGTTCGCACAAGATTTCTCCGTCAAGGATCTGATCGGCAGGAAAACTTGGAGTTACTGTTGAACCCGTTTTCAGACGTGGCATTAAATTGGCAAATGCTAATTTCTATTGAGAAATCGTTAATCTTTTATGTTCGCCAATCAAGCCCTCAATTAACCAATTTTGTTGGTAAAATGTTATCGTCAAAGTTTAGCTGTTCTGACCTAGGAGTAATTTAGTCTTCAAATTTGAAATTTTCAGAGCAAAAATTGTTTATAAAGCCAATAGTATTTATCATTTCGTACACTTGTGTTTAAACTGATAAATTAGTTAAAGTAATGTTATTCGAGTCCTATGTTAGACTAGATTAGAGTACGCATGTGAAGTATGGAATACACACTTACTAGGTTATATTAAACCAACTGAAACAAGCAAAACTTTACTGCAAAAGTAATCCAGTGAGTGAGAAGTGTGAACGTTTGACAACATTAGGCCTGTTGCGCAGTAAGACTAATCGGAAGTCAAAGTAAATTTTAAAAAATTGAAAAGTATATTATAGCAGAGTATGACAATCTGAATTAGAGTGAATTGTGTTAATTGCTTTTATACTGTGACCGTCCATAAAACCAGTAAATGTAAAAAAACTCAAAATTTTTAAGACACTCCAGTACGCAAAGACCTGACCTAAACACCAGTCGTTTTTATGATTTTTAGGGTGAACTGCACCACATCGAATTGGTCTGAGCTGGATCTAAACTCCAGATAAAAAGATTTAGTTAAAAATAACATCTAAGTCCCAGCTAAACCTCAGTATTTACCGAAATCTTAAACGCCAACTGCGTTCATCTTCATTGGTGGACCGATTTAGGAAATTTAAGCCGAGTTAAATCGGTTTAAGCTAATCGTCAGTTAATCCGATTTGGTGTAGTAATCCACCGTTGATCTAAACTCAGACTTTTGCTTTGATTGTGTCCCTTTACGCAAAATTAGCAACATTTTTTAACAGAAGGAGCCCTTATGTGTAGCTTGTTTGATTTAAATGGAAATTCAGTTATCGCATCAAACATTAAAAAAATTAATAAAACTCAATTTTTTGAGCATATTTATTTGTAAAATAACATAATAAATAAAGTATTTGTAAAAACTAAAAAGTGGTGTATGTATGTTTTTTTTCACGACTTATTTCAAAAGTCAACAACTGCGTCCGCTGATTAAGAGTTTCTTAATTCTATTGCAGCGTCTATACTCTAAAGAAAAAAACGCAACTATTACTTTTGGAAACAACATGGGCGTACAGGTTAGCAGTAAATATAAAATATATAAATAGCTAAAAGTAACATCTAAAAAGCGTATTCTTAGCATACATGTACACGGGGTCTCGGTCTGGGGGGGGGCTTGTCCCGAAATTTTCGACATTTTAGGGGGGGCTTGTCCCAATATTTTGTCCCAAAAACGCGAAAATTTCAAATTTTTGCCTAAAAATGGAAAATTTTTGCGAAATTCCGTTATTTTAAGCGATTTTTTCGTTTTTTAGGTCATTTTTGAAGCATTTTACGGCGATCTGAGGCGATTTTGGGGTTTCAGAGAGGGGGGCTTGTCCCGACGGGTCAAATCTGAGGGGGGGGGCTTGTCCCGGAATTTCAATTGCCCCCCCCCCCAGGAACCCCCCCCATGTACATCTGTGATTCTTAGTACTAGAAAGAGTAAGTTGAAAAAATCACCAAAAACAACTAATTAAAAAACTGAAACCAATAAAAATAAAAAAGCTGCCGAAACCCGGGATCAATCCAGGGACCTTTAGATCTTCAGTCTAACGCTCTTCCAACTGAGCTATTTCGGCTTGAAACTTATGATACTAAGTCTGCATGACAACTGATTATCTGTAATTAGAAGCGTATCAAAGCCATTAAGTTGGATGTTTAAGTCGGTTGCCAATCTTTTGGCATTTAGTTGAACAAATATTTTTGAATTCCTGTGGAAGAAAGTTTAGTGTCTCAATCTTTGCTGCTTAAGTCTGCTACACGTTCCAATATCAATAAGTTTATATTAATACGAACCGTTTAGCTCAAGTGACAGGACTTTCGATCATGGTTTTTTTTGCGTCCCACAGTGCGTCCAGACGCGATGACATTAAGCTGGACGCAAATTTTTTTAGCAGGACGCAAACGGGACGCAAAATTCTGACTAAAAACCCCAGTATAAAGTCCATGTGCAGCTGCTGGTGGCCCGAATCGTAAGAAAAAAATTCCAATATATACGTCTCCAATTGACCAAATTTAACCTCAAAATCTAAAAATTTTCTAAATTTCTTCTGTAGGCTGCACTAACATGAGTCTTTTGAAGTAGCTACTAAGTTTTTTGACATCGCCAGACCCCCTTTGATTTTTATGACCGGCTAGAAAAAAATTTGACTCCAATTGACCAAATTTGGCCTAAAATAAAAAATTCTCGAACAAGTTGTCTTGGGGGCTGCCGCCTCCAGACACCTTCAACTCTGTGGGTTACTATTCATTGCTGTTATTTTTCATCCTGGGTTTTTTAGGCCATAGCTAAGGCCATGGCCTAAATTTTTTCAGCGATTGAGACCAGCTGGCCTAAACTTTTTCAGCTGCGGATGCAGAAAAAATTTCCGATACGTTTCCAATTGACCGAATTTGGCCTAAAAATAAAAAATTTTCCCCATTTTTTTCTGGGGGCTACCGCCCCCAGACCCATGACTGTGGCTTACTATTCCTTGTTATTATCTTACGCCAAAGCCTATGCATTGATACACGAGTGCATTATGCTGCATTTGCATGTCCACACTGTTATATACGTATGTATATGCACTAGCTAACTCGTTATACCATTCTAAATTACTATATACATTGCATGGTCCGATACAGGACAGTAAATACCTCCTGCCTGCTCTATTACATTAAATCTGTGTTTACTACATTGGCGCAGTGGGTAGGATTAAGGTAGGCCACACCATGCTCGGAGTTGTCGCTGTCCTTTTCCATAACGACCGCTTGCGCCTCAGAAGCTTCCATAGTGCGTGCTATCTTTAAGGAATCTTCCAACGTAACGTTCTGATCCCGTAATAAACGTCTGCGTAGACTATGGGAAGTACAACAAGCAACAATTTGATCTCGGATCATAGAATCCGTCAAGTCACCGCATGTGCGTGCCTTTATACGCAAGCGAGCCGTCCAACTGTCAATTGACTCCTCAGCGCGTTGAACGCAAAGTCTGAATTCATACCTTTCAAAAGTCTCATTTATTTGGCCGGCAAAATGCGCAGTAAGGGCTTCCACAGTATCGTTAAGTCCATTAGGATCTTCAGGCAAGCGCTCGATTACCTCTTGAATTTCCGGCCCTGCGCAGTGTAAGAAAACAGCAAGTTGCTGATGATCATTGCGTACATTTGTGGCTGTTAGGTAAATCCGAAAAGCCTTAAGCCACTGGTGCCATCGATGGGCAGCGGTGCGTGGTTCGGAGTAGATACTGAATGGTGCGGGCGGTTGTAGCTGCAGTTGTAGATTCGCCATGGCCACTGCACCCGCACGGCAGGGAATCACCCGCACTAAGAGTCGCCTCCGCGACAAGGTCTGGTGGCCACGGATCAGCGCGGACGCAGAGGCCGTCGTAAGGAGTTGTAGTGTCTGTAGCTGTGCCCAAGCAGAAGGCAGACCGTTTGCGACGCCACTGAAGCCCGTTCCGTTGCCCGATTCCGCTTGGCACACTGTTGGAGCCGACTTCTTCGGTCCGTTGCCAACAGGTGAACATCTTCTAGTCATGGTGGATTACTATTCGAAATATCCAGAAGTGGCTTTTCTCCATTCCACCACAGCAGATCACACTACTCGCTCTCTTTCTGACGTCTTTGCCCGTCATGGATACCCACAGATATTAATGACGGATAACGGGCCACCGTTTTTTTCGGCAGAGTTTTCCGGTTTTCTCAGAAACCACGGTATCAAGCATCACCGGGTTACTCCATATTGGCCACAGGCAAATGGAGAAGTCGAAAGAATCAACCGGTGTATCAAGAAAGTCATAAAGGCAGCATTGATCGAAAATAAAGATCAGCACTTGGCAATTAACGAATGGTTACTCGCATATAGGAACACGCCGCACGCCACTACAGGCAAAGCTCCGTCCCAATTGATTCGGGAGCGCACATACTTCGACATTATCCCAGTGCCAAAACTTTCCTACCGGGAACGCCCTAGCACCCACGCCCTTAGAACCAGAGTCATATCCATTCAGCGTCGAGCAAAGGTTCGTCACGACTCAAAGGGGACGGTTGAACACAAACTCCGTGTGGGTGACGTAGTGGTTAAAAGGGTCTGGCCAAACAAAAGTTTCGACTTTCGTGGGAGCTGAATCCGTGGACCATTGTCGGGATAAAAGGCGATACGGTAAAGCTGTCGTCTCGGTTGCGCCACGCCGAGTGCTTTCGACACGCCACACATCTAAAAAAGATAGGAGCCACGGGTCAGGTTCCGGGCCTGCTGCCCCCTCAGGACGACTTCCAGCCAGCATCAGGAACCACCCGACGGGGGGGAACCACCGTTACCCTAACCGTGGGGGGGGGGCCCCCGCGGGGCTCGGGGTTGGCCCCTAGTCCTGACCAGGGGGTGGAAGGATGTTATATACGTATCTATATGCACTAGCTAACTCGTTATACCATTCTAAATTACTATATACATTGCATGGTCCGATACAGGACAGTAAATACCTCCTGCCTGCTCTATTACATTAAATCTGTGTTTACTACACACACGAGTACATTAGGCGTAGTCTGAAGTGGCCCAACTCTGAATTGGCCCAACGTCGTAGGGTACATAAACATCGTGGGTGGCGTGACTGTAAATGCACATCAACTGGACGCCAAAAAGTCACACTGGCGAGTTTAAAGTGACAGCCCCCAAAGCAAACGGCCAATGATATGCATTGGGCCAATTCAGAGTTGGGCCATTTCATACCTCACCGTACATTATGCTCCCTAGTGTAAGACACTGTTTTATGTGTAACCTGTGAGCATCTCATTTAGTCATAAACGTGATAGATATATATACATCTATATACACCTAAATATATAGACGTATCACCTCACTGTCCTGAAAACTAGTTCACTACGTAAAATACACAAGCCTACCTGCATCTGCACTGCGTGCTCAATATGCTCAATCTCTGGGGCTTGTTGCATAAAAGTAACAGTGTTAAACTGTTAGACTGTTAAACCGTTAGACTGTTAATTAACAGTGTTGGAATTTTCGTTGCATAGAAAGACTGTTGAAAACTGCTAAATTCTAGCAGTGTTTTTAACAGTTTAACAGTGCAGCTAGTTTACGCAGCACACACTGTTTTTTCAAATTATCTAAAATTTTCATGCTGTAACCACCTGTAAATTATATATCATTTGAAAGCGCAATAGCTCAGCTTTCAGATGACATTAAATTTACCAAATTTTATCAAACCTACCGTTTGTTACGTAAAAAACCGGGAAGCTTTTTTTGCAAAATTTTTGCAAAGTTGAATATTCTGCGAATTATCTAGAAATTTCATGCTGTAACCCCCTAAAATTAATACATCATTAGATAGAGCAATGCTTTCAAATAGCATTAAATTTACATCATTTCCAGCTAATGTACTTTTTGTTAATCAAAAAATAGTAAACCCTAAAAGATTGTCATCAATATTAATATGCAATATTATGCACATTCTAATTTCGATAATTCAAATCATTAATATTATTACTATGTGTTGTGTTGTTGCACTATGTGTTGAATTGAGGGGCGTACCCCCCTCAAAACCGTACAAAAAAGGGCTATTTTGCGCTCTGCATTGGACGCAAGCCCCAAGGCATAGTAGGAATAGTGTCATACTCTTGCTATTATGTACTCTTGGGACAACCATCTACTATGTCTTGGCTGCCAATATTGCATGATCTAAATTGCAAACAAGTTTAAATTTTCATAAAACAAATGACTCTAACGGTGAAATTTCACCGTTAGAATTTCAAGCCAATTATAACAGTGTAGGCCTATGCTGATAGTTTTTATGCAACTAACGCGATTTTTAACAGTGTTAAAAACACTGTTATTAACAGTTTAGCAGTCTGCTAAACTGTTAGCTTTTATGCAACAAAAATTGCTGTTAAACTGTTAAACTGTTAAACTGTTAGACTGTTAAAATTTTTATGCAACAAGCCCCTGCTGTCTCTCCTCAATCCACAAAACAGGGTGACAGCAGCCCAGATGAGCTGTGCCGCAGTCCAGGGCCCGATTTATCGAAACAAAATGTTCGTCATCGAAAATGTTCGTCATCAAAAGTTCGTCATCGAAAATGTTGGTCATCGAAAATGTTCGTCATCAAAAATGTTCGTCATCGAAAAACAAATGTTCGTCATCAAAAATGTTCGTCATCGAAAAACCAAATGTTCGTCATCGAAAAACCAAATGTTCGTCATCGAAAATATATGTTCATTATTGAAAAGACAAATGTTCGTCATCGAAAATGTTCGTCATCGAAAATTTTGGATTGATCGAAACATTTTCGATGATGAACATTTGTTTTTTCAACGGTGATTTATCAAAAGACAAATGTTCGTCATCGAAAGTTCGTCATCGAAAATGTTCGTCATCGAGAAATTTTTCGATGACGAGCTTTGGTCTTTTAGAACATTATTATGTTCTAAATGACAAAAGCTCGTCATCGAAAATTTTCCCGATGACGAACATTTCAACGGAGCTCGGTACCTCCGTTGAAATTTTCAACTGCGAACATCTATAGGTACATAAGCAGCTGGCAGTAATATTAATATTAATATAAATAGCCAACCTTATTTATTATTAATTAAATATTAATGTAAATAGCACAACAGCGCAAAATATTAATTTATTATATTATATTTTTAATATTAATATTAATAAAAAAATTGAAATTAAAAGTATTTTTAATAACAATTTTTTATATTAATTGTTAAAATAACCGTACTGCCGTATGGACATTGGGACCAACTGAACGGCAGAATGGCCGTTCAGTTCATACCTTCGTTCATTCATACCTTTATTATTATTATTAGAGAATTTAGACTTTAATGAAAACGTTCTAATTCAGAATGTTTAGACTTAGAACGATTGATCTAATTTTGAACGCTGAAAATTTTCAATAATGAACATTTTCGATGACGAACATTTGCTTTTTCGATGACGAACATTTGTTTTTCGATGACGAACATTTGTTTTTTCGATGACGAACATTTGCTTTTTCGATGACGAACATTTGTTTTTCGATGACGAACATTTGCTTTTTCGATGACGAACATTCTTGATGACGAACATTTGCTTTTTCGATGACGAACTCGCTGTTGAAAAAGCAAATGTTCGTCATCGAAAAACAAATGTTCGTCATCGAAAATGTTTCGATCAATCCAAAATTTTCGATGACGAACATTTTCGATGACGAACATTTCTGATGACGAACATTTTGCTTCGATAAATCGGGCCCAGATGTGGCGTGACAAGTTTTTATGCGTGTCATGCCACCTTGTCAATCCACCGGTTACTATTATTAGATTAAACTAGTTGTCTCAGGGGCCTATATAAAGTCGACACCAAGTCAGTTGAAAGTCATTCGGCGTGAGAGACGGTTGCACGCTAGGAGAGTAAGGAAAGAGACTACCTTAGGTTAGCAGTTAGGTAGGAATGGCTCAAGTGCCCGGAGACCCCCGTGTCTTAAGCTTTGCTTGCCAGTAAAATTATACCTTCGTGGGTGTGTGTGTGTGTGTGTGACTTTGTAGCGCTAGGTTGAACCAGGGTTTAATAGCTTAAGGGTACTGGCCTACCACGCCGAGCCTAGAGCACGCTACATATGTGACGTTCCCATCTTTTGTTTTCAATTTTTCTTTCGGAAAAAATTTCTGATACGTCTCCAGTCGAGCAATTTCGACCTAAAAATTGAAAAATTTTACGATTTCTTTTCTGAGCGGTGCTGCCCCCAGACCCAGATCCCCGCAACTTTATGCCTTAGCGATCTTGCCTTTGTAATGCAAATCCACTGGTTAAAATTACAAAAAATTCAATTTAACCTAGTGTTGGGACAAAAGTTCGGGTTCGGGTTCGGGGACGGTTCGGGTTGTTTTTTCAGTTCGGGTTCGGGTTCGGGTTCGGGTACAAGTCAGTTCGGGGACGCAAAAAGTGGTTCGGGTACCTAAATTTACTGACCAAATTATAAAATTTTTGTACCGATTTTTTAGAATTTCGAAAATTATAAACATGTTTTTATAATATTGTAATAAATACTAGAATAAACTTCACATTTTTCAAGCAATCCTAATTTTTTTAATTGTTCCTTGCTTTCCTCACAGCAAGGCTGCACACGTGTTAGTGTGCATGTCTGTTCGGAAATAGTTCGAATTCAAGCGGAGGTTTGAAACAAAATCAGCCCTAGGCCTGAACTCTATTCAACTGTATTCGCGCAAACAATTCATAAGCGGCAGCTTTCGAAAATGCCAAAATGACATTATAATAATTTGTTTATAAACTTTTTTAGTCTTTCGGCTTAATCGCGTATCGTAACAGCGAGTATAAATCGCGTGTAGTTTGATCATATCAACCCAACCTGGACTGATATGATACAAACCATTTATATATCCATTGGTCAAATTATTATTCCAATTCAAAATGGTAATCCGGCACCGGCACCTGGCATGGCGTACGCTGAAAACTTCGCCGTCTTGGTACATTTTGTGTGATTCGTCAATTAAAGAAAATAATAAAAATCGTAAATAGGCCTGAAGCTGAGAACCTAAACCAGCGCAAGGTCGACACTATCTGTCAGTATTAGCAACGAAACATCTGCTCCGCAAGGGAAAATCTGACACTCATAACTCATCTATGTACATTGCCTCGTAGCGTGTTGGTTTGGGTTGGGCGTTCGAGTGTTAATTCAAAAGTTGGCAGTTAGAATCCCATCCACTAGGTTAACAAAATCCCCTTGAAGAGATTAAGTTTACATGTTCTCCTGCCGACCCAGCAGTCTATCCTCACGGGGTCGGTAAATGGGTATATACCACATGCATGTCAGAAGGTAACAGGGCCTGTGAAGGGCTTTTGCCTGAGGTGCTGGCCCCCTTTCATGTATATAAACAGATATAAGCACCGAACCCCGAAGGCTGGATCAGTCGGACGTAAGTCCGGGGGGTTACCTACGTTACCTCATGGGGATTACCCTCTCCTCAGACACCTGGCGCCCCCCCCTCAACCCGCCCTCCTTATGATTGCCGAAAAAGTGTACCAAAATTGAGTAAAAATTCAAAAAATCGCAAAAAATTTCTCGCTGCAGTCAAAAAAGTGCCACAAAAATGAATTTAAAATCGAAAAAATGCAAAATTTTTCCAACTGGCGCCGGTGCATCTCTGAACATGATGCAATTTATAAAGTTTCATGAAGCTTATCTATTGAAGCTATTGAGGGAAAATTTTTTTGCGCAAATCGCAGCTTTTTGAAGACAAGTACATGTATAACCCATGCAATGCACCCATGTTTCATTTTTTTTTTAAATCGAAACAAAGCGGTGAAAGTTGAATATGACTTAA
>JASANF010010470.1:0-12059 GCA_030248245.1 Trissonchulus sp. WLG1_4 | reverse complement strand
TTACAAAGGTGCTAGAAAAAGTTAAAGGAGAGCAATAAGAAGAGCGAAAAAAAGACTTTACAAATCATAGTTACAACGCTTAAAAATGCTTCAAAATCTAGATCTTTCAAAGTTTTGGCGCATTTTAAAACCTTTTCCAAACCGCCCTCAAACGTCGCCAGCAGAATTTGTTGAGTACTATCAAGCGCCTTATATTGCAACCAACATCTTACAAAATGAACCAGCTCTAATTTTAAAACTACAAAACTTTTTCGAAGATAATACTTATCCAATTTACCTGGAAAAAGAAATAACGTACCATGAATTAGTATCAACAGTTACAAGTATAAAATGCAATATTTCAACTGGGTGTAGATTGCATTTCGAGTGAATTGCTAAAATCATTGTTCAGATATTTTCTATATGTTGCATTTAATGTGTACTATCATTTACTGTTTACATTAAATGGAAAAATCACTTAATGTATACATAAATGGCCGTTTATGTAAACTGTACATTACATAGCTACCCTACGATAAAATATGCCCAGAACGACAGTGCGTATTGATATTTGTTTATTTAAGGTATAGTTAAAGCAGCCATATTGACTTTTAAACTTTTATCGTTTTAATGTTTTTTATGGCTGAAATTTGATGGAATTAGTTCCCGAAATAAGTCTCTTATTTTGTTGAAGCAGACCCGGCCACCGTGACATCGACTGTTGCACAACGCCTTTTCGATTTCAGTTTGCAGCGTCTCGTTTCCACAGGACCCTGTACAGCCACACTTCGAAAAAACCCTGGCCCCCTCCGATAGACGCCACCGCTGCAGCTTCTTGTAAGACATACTGGATGAAGAAGATGGTACATCATCAACAGTTATTGATGTTGCAGGACATTTTCTAGTTGATTTCCTGCAAATGATCCTTTCAGTCGCCCTTTACTGCTTCCGACTTTGTAAAATCCGGTCGGTATTACTTCCAGTATGGCTCCGATAAGGTTGCGTGGGGTCGATCGGCTGCAATCAACTTGAGGGATTGCAATCAACACATTGTCGCCAACAGATAGTGGTCCCAGCATTGACTCCGATCGGGAAACCAGAGCATCCGCTTGCCTTGTTTGCCTCTCGTTGACAAGCTTTCTCACAGCCAATCTATGAGCAGCTCTCCTAGACAATTGACTGGATTCGGTGTCATTGACTTCCATATTGTCATCAGTTTGGGTACCCAACGCATCATCTACTTAGCTACTTTCAGTTGAACTCTCTGTCGTAGTTTCAGTAGAACTTTGACTTGCTGTATTCAAATCTTGTTGAACATGTTGGTTATCAAGCTGAAGTTCAGCTGCGTGCAGCTCTTCCTCCGTAAAAATTTTATCCATAACTTCATTAGGAAATCCCAACCTGAGTAAACCTAGTGGTGGTTTAATGCCAAACAGAACCTCATACGGGGCCATCTTGAGAACTCGATGGTAAGATCGATTCATATTAAACTGAACAAAGCTTAATCCAAATGACCATTTTGTGCTGTGATTCATTTCCATCCAAGTAATGACTTGGCGATGGACTTCGTCGTTGGATTTTTTGACACTACCTTAACTTTCAGGATGGCGTGGCCTACCGTGTACCATCCGCAATTCAGGCCACACCAGTGATCAGTCAAGTAATAGCTGAATTATTGCTAATTTACTTAAAATACGTAGTCTACCGTAAGTCACCTAACTAGTTTACAGCCACTAGTTGGCATCTGTTTAAAAGCCCTGTGGGCATGCACGTGTTTTAACCACGCATTACGTAATTTACCAAAACAATATAAAAATATCATGAAACAGCTAAAATTAGTAATGCTACAGAATTAATAAGAAAATGTGTACAATTAAAAATAAAACATGAAAAAAAATTATTTGAAATTAAGTTTTGTGAAAATTATAAATAATTAAAATTAAAAATTTTTCATAAATTTAAAAAGTTTTAAAAGTAAAATCACGTAAATTAAAAATGATTAAAATAATATGCTCAAATGCAAATAAAATAAAATTTATAAGTTAGTTTAAATTAAAAATGTAGTTTAAAATTTTCAAAAAAAAGGTGGCTCCTGCCCATCCAATTCGCTAGCAGGATTTTCGCAGGATTTTCGCAGGATTTTACACGTTAAAGATAGGCTCCTGCAGGATTTTACACGTTAAAGATAGGCTCCTGCAGGATTTTCGCAGGATTTTACACGTTAAACATAGGCTCCTGCCCACCCGGCTCCTGCCCACCCAAAGTGTCCTGAGATCACCCCTATATACTACTTATGTGTTCATCAATGCTAGTGTGCGGCTGTATGTGAGCATGAATGTGTGCGCGCAATGTGTCTGTTACTGCAGCTGTGTTCAGTATGCGGCTGGCTGCAATTCTACATATATGTACGTATGTATGCACACAACATTGCAGATGATAAAGTTCATTTGCATATTGACTTGTCTGACCGATTTACAGTTATAAATTTGCACTAATATAAAGCCTAAAGAATATACAAAAGTTTGGCACATATTTCATTGCACTATATAGACAATTAAAATTGTGAAGACTCAAATTATATACACTGTTCTCACATTGTTCACTGTTTCACCTACATAGTCTCGTTCACGTACACAGACCGTTCATGAGTAAAACTTTTCAAGTTTTCAAGTATTTTCTATCAACATACTGCTTAAAATAAATAAACTCATGGACACTAAGACAAATCACTAAATCAGCTCACTATTTTGAGAAAAATAAGCAGACTTAAAACTTAAAATTCTGTGTTCTGACAAGCACGGGGTTACCACAAAGCATCGTTTATTAACGGCAATTTAAACGCAAATCGGCATTTATTTTGAGCATTCAAAAAAATATTGCATACCCAGCAGAACAGAATCAAAATTGGTTTAGAAAAACACCAAACGGGCTGTACAATTATATATAAGACACACTCTTGCAACTGTCAACACATTTATATAATAATATTTACAGCATCGACTGTTATGAGTATTTGCTGCGCAGCAGATTTCATTTCACGGAGTGATAATATAAGTTCAACAGCTTTAGGCCCATTTTGCATTAGGTTTGCTTGTTCCAAAGCTTTTGATCGAATCAACAGGATAGGATTTATATATAAACTGTCAAGACTTAATTTATCACATAAAATTATGTCATTATTGCAAAACATGTTATTAAAAACCAAGTTTTGTGTATCAGGTGATGAAAACCGTTTTCACTCAACAAAACTTGGAGTCCAGCAAGGGGCTGTACTTTTCCCACTATTTTGCAGCATATATTTGTCGGACTTGGAAGACTTTTTATTCAGACACAATGCGGGTGCACTACTTTGCATAATGTGAAAGTGTGTGTCCTTTTTTTGCCAATGATATGGTGTTGTTTAGTGAAACCCCAGACAAACTTAAAAGCTTACAGTTAGCCACAAAAACTTCAAAACTTACAGTGGGACAATTAGCCACAATTGGGACATTACAGTAAATAGCATTAGGTCAAATGTTATGTGTTTTATGCCATTTAGGCATTGTGACCCGCCTTTGTCGTTATTTTTTGATGGAAATCGTTTACCCACAGTGGAATCTGTTAAATATCTATTCTTTCTTTTACAAAAGAATGGCATATGCAGTAATATGCTCATTGACAACAGAACGGACATTGCAGAAAAATCCAAATTGTATTTGCTTTACTTAGTGTCAAAAAATTCATGTTTAGGTATGAAGACGAAACTGGAGCTTTTTGATATGCTAGTTGCCTCTGTTCTACATTACGGTACAGACCCCGTGGACCAACCTCAATTTTATTACACAACTATTTAGATACTCCTTAAAAACTGCATGTGAGTTATATAAAACGACTCTTGGGCGTCAAACAAACTACACCAACTGTTGCTGTATACGGAGAAACTGGACGTTTTCCACTAATCCGCAGACGTGCTCTCGCCACCCTTAAATATTGGATAAAAATACTAAATACGTCAGATCAATGTTATCGTACACAAGCGTACTATGAACTGTATTGTTTGACATGTACTAATCCCACTGTAAATTGCTGGGTATCCCAGCAATTTACTAACTTGTTTATAAGTGTTAAAGCATATCCAAAAATTAGCAAAATCGAACAATTCTCGCGTGGTCAAAAATGCCAAAAACTGAGTTTATTAAGCGGCAAGCAAGCGGCGCCCCCAGCTTGAATCTTGACGGCTAACAGGAGAATCCGTATTAACGTAACTTAGTTTCACGTTCATCTGTAATCTAATTAGGAACTAAGTCAATTAGGTAACACGTAACCAAACAGTCAATTATATAACCCGTAAATAACCCTACACCAAAAGTACTATAAACCTCTGTCTTTTTAGACGCAGTTTTGTCTTTTCGGACAGCAATCGTCCTTTTTCTGGTAACTAGCTTTGTGCTTTTGTACAAACCTTCGTCTTTTTTGGCAACGCAAGTTCGTTACCAGTAACGAAGCGGAAACGTCTTCGCAATGTACTGTATTTGCCCTGTACTGGGTACATGTCGTGTGTAAGCGCGCACAGGAAACAGGATTTTACAGGACCCCCACTCCCACCTGAGAAGATTTAGTATTTTAGCCCCTAAGAAGATTAAGTAGGCGCCCATCTCCCCTCCCCCCGGTTTTTGGGTTTGTGGGGCTTTCCATCCCTCGATCCTATTAGTCAAAATTGCTGGCAAGGCAATCACCGAACATGACCTTCCATTCTTCGCTTTTATTGGTTAGTCCTTAACCTAAGTCCAAGCATAAGCCCAGGCCTAAGCCTAAGCCCAAACCTAAGCCCGGGCTTAGGCCTAGGGAAGGAAGAAGTACAAATATTTTCATTAAATTCGGCAATAGCACAATATAGCGAGAATATCACCTTCAGGTGCGATAAGCGTTATTTTTTTAAGCCTACGAAATAATAACGCTTATAGCACTTTGATGCGCTATCGTTTTGCTATATGCGCAATTTTTTTATATCGTCGACCAGAGCACAAACCGAAATTTAAAAATAATTTTAAAAACCTTTTTTTATTGAGGGATCGTATACGTAGTAAAAAGTACAAAAAATTTCAATAACTTAGCCAATAGCACAAAATAGCGCCTAAATAGCGCAAATAGCAGCCTCAGGTGCTATAAGCGCTATAAAAAATTAGCATCACTACATAAAGGGAAACCCACACAAACACCAATAGGCCGGCGTAGTTGGTAGAGTGTTGTGCTAGGAAGGAAACTAGTCGCTACTTAAATATATACGTGTTTAATAAAACGCTTGCTTCCCTGTATATTTGGGTTACCTTTATCATTTCATTCCGTACGCATTATAATGAGTGGTTCAAATGCCACCTGGCAGTTTTTCTGTGAAGTTTCACCTATATTTAAAAAATAGCGCATATAGCAACTTCGATAGCGCTTATAGCGCAATGTTTTCATACGATATGCGCAGAATTTTGCTGCAGTTTCCGTAATGTTTTTGGGCAATTTGCGCAACATTGTGCTGCACTTTCTGCAATGAATCTACAAAATTGTGTTTTCACAATTGCCAAACCGCCCACCCGGCCGCACTGGTCATACAGCAACCGATCTACTTTGTTTCTCAATACTACAGTCGCTACTTAAATATATACGTGTTTAGTAAAACGCTAGCTTCCCTATACATTTACAGACAAATAGTCTGGTTCGAATTTTAACGCTAACTGATAATTATATCTGAACTGCAGAAACAGCATTCATTTGTTAATTATAACAAATCATATAATCAAACGCAATACAATTTAACTGTGTGCCCGTTTGCAAAAAACATTAACAAAAATGTGTTATAGTGAGATAAGACAATGACAGTATCCTGTTAAAAACGATGGTCCTAGTCTATAAATTTTGAGAACCAATGAGCACCACAAAATTTTGTTCAGTCGTACCTTACAATTTCAGCAATATGTGGCGCAGCATTTTCGTTCTTTCTTTGGTAGTTTTGGCTTGCCAGTGTCTTAACACGCAAATAACAGAAGGTAAAACACTTAGTTACCATGCGTAAAGCGGCTTTAAGGGCATTCCAACGGGAAAAGCTACGAAGCATTCTTGCCATATATATTCAAACCTCCCAACTAAACGGACTGTCTTTTGGTGAGCTCTTTCCTTCCTGATTTCCTGAATGTCAGCCCATTATAGCTCAACACGCTGTTTGTTGCAACACGTAATTGCTTTGAGAGAATGCTTTGCTTCTCGACTAAGTGGGCTATTCACCGATAAATGGTTTTCCTCGACATATCATGATCATTCTACTCAAGTCTTAGAAATGATCTGCTGGGTTTGTAAAATATCGCTGTTTTTAGTTATAATATCTTCCGTTTTAATCTATTGTAAATCTATTTTTATCTATATCCATTATAACTAGTGTAGTGTGTAAGTATTATAGCCTAGATTACTGTAGTATAATTTTAGTAAGTAGGTATAGTATATTAATAGTACAGTAAAAACAAAAAAATATGCTACAAAACCTTTCAAATGATCCCCGTGTTTAAACTACATATGCTTTCTGTGGAACGTTTTCAACCATGTTCAGATGAAAGGTCGTGCGGCGTGAACGAGCACTACCAGGAGTGCGGGGGCTGCGACCTGACATGTGCGGAGGCCCTGAGGCCCTGGGATGCCGAGCCCTGCCCCTACAGGTGTCACTGGGGATGTCACTGCGACGAGGGACACGCCAGAAACGCCAACGGACAGTGTGTGCCCGAGGACACGTGCTAGAGTTCGGGGCCTTTTGCATTATTATACATTGAAAAATAAAATTTGATTTTGGCCTTGTTCGTAGTTTTTTGCGAAAGATAAAGCTCGTTGTATGACAAAAAAGAAAACATTTTCGCACCGTACTGTATCATAACGACTGCTTGATATACATCATTGGTCTGTCAAAAATATATGTATGTATTTATTTTATGTATTGTCCCTACAAATTCATTACTTATCAATTGGTTGTTCGCTTACAGTTATTACAAACCTTTTTAGTAGACCTAGGGAAAATGAAGTGGCTTACTTTCATTCCCTCGACATCCATTCTTTTGTAAGTCAAAAATGGCGCGTATAAAAAGTTTTCAATAGGATCATAAATATTAATTCACCCCTAAACTGTCCATTTATTTATAGCAGGTTACATTCACTTGCAAAAGAGTTGAAAAATTTTTGCAGTTAAACAGGTAAATAAATACAGTATTGTTACTAAAACTTGTCGAGCATTCGAAGTCACTATGATTATTTAAAGGGTCCATTTAAAGGGCTGACGATTATGCGAGAGTCGAGCATAATAAATTTTTCATTTACAAATATACTCAGTAATCATTTAAACCACAATATATCAATTTTTCACTCAGATACATTCTCAGATACATTCTCAGTATAAATCGAGGTAAGTTTTTGCAGTCAAAAAATTAACTTTTCAGATCGGTCTCCAGTTCTGTTCAAACATTGTACCACGTAACTTAGTAAGTTACGCAAACTTATACAGCTTATATATATATAGCTCGCGCTATTGATCGTGCTGGGAAATATAACCTTCCAAAAATTGACGTTTGGAGTAAAAAAATTTTAATTTTCAGCTTTTTAACAGAAGCGACGCAGCAAACTGGGATGGGATGCGAGACGCACTGAGGCCGCAAAGTTTGTTCAGATGGTGCGTTTTACTTGCGAGTTGCGACACCCTGCGGCATCATACGTTTTGCGTTAAAATCGCTACGGCAAAAATGCCACCGTGTGATTGACCTTTAACTTTACCAGCGGGTAAAGTTTGTCCAACTTTACTTGCAGGTAATACGACCCCCAACGGGCTTAAATTTAAGCAAACATCACATAAACATACCTACAAATTTGAAAACTATAACACTAAGCCTAAGTCTTAGTAGCCTGAGCCCAAACTAAGCCCAATAATAGCCCTGGGACTAAGCCTGTGCCTGAGGCTAAGCCTAACCTGATCTGAGGCTGAATTTGAGTATTTTTGAAAACGGACACGCATACTCACACGTGCTGTTCCTTGCAGGAAAAAAAGCTCAATGCTGAAAAAAGCTCAAGAATTTTCTAAAAATTTGGGATAGTGGCCTATGGGTATCAAATTAAAGGAAATTAACTTTTAAAAACTTTTGTTCTTACGAATTACGATGCATGTTAAGTTTTGCGTGTTGGTGTCTGCAAAATAAATGGCCAAAACCCACATTTCAGCAGCGCCACCCTAAGGTGGCACTCCTGAAATGTGACCTTTCTAAAAACGGCAGTCTGAAACCAATTTTAGATGTACAACAGCAAGCTGGTGTAAAAGTTTTCCCAAACACGAAATATGAAGTTGATTGATGCAAATTACGGTAGCAAGTAGACCAAACGTGAGTGCAAATTCGGCTTGCGATTTTTCTTCACAGCTAGATACATGTGTATGTACAGTACTGTGCAAAAAAAAGTTCCCTGTTCGTCGAAACGAACAAAAAATTTTTTCAAAAATTTTTTAAAAAGTGTTCCAAAACACATTTTCAGTGTAAAAAAGTGAAAATTAGAAAATTTTTTGTTCGTCACTTTCCGGCCACTGTTCGTCACTTTTCGCGAACGACGAAGCTCGTCGTACGCCGACGAACAGGGAAATTTTTTTTGCACAGTACTGTAGCTGTTGCACAAACAATAGCTCATTTTGCTCACCACAACGTGATCAATCGGTCGCAAACTCGCAAGATGTCATTTTTTTATAAATATGATTGATGTATGTACTGAAAAACACTAAAATTACAAATTTCAAGAAATGTAAATATAACTAAATTTTGTAAATACTATCAATTTGCTCAAAATCAAGACAACGAGGTGCATTTATGTGCCAGATTTTAATTTTTCTCGTTGAGCCAATTTTTTATAATCGCAAGCCGAAAATTTGCGTTTGTATTCACACGCATTATATTTCACCTTCGTGCAGAAAATGCTGCTTTGTTTTACAAAAAAATTACACCATACTCAATAAAACTCCAAAAAATTTTAAGTATGTTCAAGTAAAACACAGCTGCTAGTGTTGTTTTTCAATCGACCAGAATCAGTAAATACCTGTAAATGTACTGGCTTGTGAAAATTTTCGTGAAAATCTCATTTTTAGACAAACTTTAATTTCCAGGTAAAGCTTACATCCTACAAACTTCTAATCTAGCCTATGCGAAAGAGCGTTAAATTTTGACCCCCCATAGGTTTGGGGGATATAGGGGACTCTGGATCATTAGTCGAAAAAATGCCGTTTTTCCAACTTTTTCCGACACCATGGCCCGTATTCACATACTAACACTAACGCTTAAAGTTAGTGTTTACACTAAGTGTTAGCGCTTATAAGCGCTAAGTGTTATTCACATACTTAGTGTTTATTTAAGCGCTTAGCAAACACTAACGCTTAACTTAGCGTATCAATATTGTATTCACATACTTAAAATTTAGTGTTTGGCTTAGAATTAAGCGCTTAAGTTTAGGGACCTCGGGAGCTCCCTAAGCGCTAAGCGCTTAGTTAGGGGATGGTGTGGGGAAGGGATAGGGAGAGTGGGGGAGGTTTTTGGCCGCCGTGGGAAGAAAGGGCATGCAATTTAGGATATATTAGTGACATTTTCCGACCAATTCGATCCATTTTGCTCGTTTAATCGCCAAAAATAAAAAATGCACTTTGTTGTCCAAATTCGTTTTTTTACATTTTTGAGTAGAGCATCTTAATCGAAGTAATTTTTCTTCAAGAACTTTTATTTGAAAATTTATATTTTTCGCGATATGCCCCCTGAAACATGTAGAGCGGATTTTGCATTTTTCAGGAATCCACCTGCTGAAAACATTTTTTACAAATGTATAGTTCGAGAAAAATATATATTATTAATAAGAAATAGTAATTTAAATAAATCTATAATCGGATTTATTAATACGAAATAGAAATGCCGATAAATAACGAATTCCGGATCCACATCAAGCAGGGAGCGCACTCCAAGCCAAAGCCAAAACTAAGCACAAAAGTTGCTAAACGCTAAGTTTAGTATAACACTAATTTTTAAGCGTTTATTTTGTGAATAACAGTTTAGTACAAATTAAGCGCTAACACTTAGCAAACGCTTAACGTTAGTATGTGAATAACTCTTAGTATGTGAATTCGGGCCCATGACACCAATATATAATAATAATTTCACTTTAAATTTTTATTAAAGCGACGACAGCTATATATTTTGGGGGCTAGAGATTATATAGATTATGGGGTTTTGCTGACGAGGAGTTTCATTTTTTTATTAAATGATGGGATTGGAAGCACGTGGCAGCTGAAAATACTTCACAGGAAAAAATCTGATTACAAAAATATTACAAAAAAATTACAAATTTATTACAAACAATATGTAATAAATTTGTAATTTTTATGTCACATTTTTGTAATTTCAGAGTGCAAGTTTGTAATTTTTTTGTAACTTTTTTGTCATTTTTTGTAATAATTTTGTAATTTTTTTGTAACTTTTATGTAATTTTTTTGTAATTCGAGTGCAAGTTTGTAATTTTTTTGTAACTTTTTTGTAATTTGCAGTTGAAAACATATACAAAATTTGGGTTAAATGCAGTTGGGGGGGGGAAAATAGTGGACCTATTTTTTTGAGTAGAGCACCTTGGGGGAAGCATTTTTGCTTCAAGAACCCCTATTTCATTTTTTGGATTTTCTGAGATATGACCCCACGAAATCTGAACCCTCAATGAGGGACGTTTTCTCAATTTTTTTCCGAAGCCCTTGTTTTTTCCGTTCTAATCGTGTCTAAATGGTGTCAGATTATTGTTTACAATTTTTTAGAATCAAAACAAAGGCTCTTTGACCGCGTTCCTGCCGAAAAATTGGCTAAATTCGCCAGAAACGTCCAATTTTTGACCAAATTCAAACTTGGCCTTAATTTAGGCTTGGGCTTAGGCTTAGGCTTAGGGCTTAGGCTTAGTATCAGGCTTAGGCTTAGGTTCAGGCTTAGGCTTAGGCTCAGGCTTAGGCCATTGAAAATCGAAATTTTCAGAAAAAATCCTGCCAGCTTAGCCTAGAGAATCCTGCCAGCTAAGCCTAGACGATGCCTTAAAACATCATAACGCACTGAAAACTTTCCAAAAACAAAGATTATAGCCATTTTTGGCTTCGAACTTTGGCCTACGTTCACTTCCAAAAACATTGAAAATGCCATTTTCAAGGGGTCATAGCTCAGAAAATCTAAATTTGTGGATAGGGGTTCTATTACAAAAAATGCTTCCCTCAAGATGCTCTACTCCAAAAAATAGGTCCACTATTTTTCCCCCCCCAACTGCACTTGATCCCAAAATTTTTTGTAACTTTTTTGTAATTTTTTTGTAACTTTTTTGTAACTTTTTTGTAAGTTTTTTCCCAGTTGACGATTTTGAATTTTAACGATCAGTATATCTACAAACTGGCCGAACTCTATATAAAAAACCAGTTTTTGATAAAAAATACAAAAATGTTTTTGTAACTTTTTTGTAATTTTTTTGTAACTTTTTTGTGACTTTTTTGTAACTTTTTTGTAATTTTTTTGTAACTTTTTTGTAAGTTATTCACCACTAGAGCGATTTTTGCAAAATTTACGCACTCAATATATCTAGTTCAACTTGACCAATTTTAATTCATATAACAAGATAACCCATATTTATGAGAAAATATATACATACATATATACGCTGGGTAGCGCAAAAAGGCCTCAGAGATACGTGCTAAATACAGATGGGTTTTTCTTCTAGCTATAACATAGAACGAGTTTCTGTGTTATGCTTAGCCGCAGATCCCGTCCAATGACTTTGGGACTCCCCGCAAGCCAACTGGCCTCGGCGCAAGCGACATTTGAGCTTAGTGGTGAACCGATGTGTCTGATGGGACAGAAGATGACGCTTTACTGTCAATGTATGAACAAAAAAGTAGAGGCTGCCTGTCACCTGTGGCAAAATGCTCTATAAAGATTGTAAGTGTATACAACACTTGTTGAGAGAGCAGTCTGCAAGCCGACACGACGGAAGGATAAGCTAAAAAGCAAAGAGCATGAAATTAACGAAGAAGGTTACAT
>JASANF010010469.1:0-106088 GCA_030248245.1 Trissonchulus sp. WLG1_4 | reverse complement strand
AGGACTTAGTTAACTATTAACTAACTACTATTCTATCAAAAGAACAAATATATAAAAATGTCTTTACTGTTAGCTACATAGCCTGATATATATGTACAATAAAGATTATCTATAACATTGGTGACCCAGTAACTTCTGATGCACTTCAAAGTGCTATTTCTCCTGGCGATCAAAATCCTGCAGTCTTCGCAGGAATGCAGCAACACGGCGGTCAAGCATCGGGGACAATTCAATTCCATGGGGTTTTGTGCGGTATCCCTTCTCCAGGCCCAGGGACCTCTACAAGCCCAGTTTTTGCGGAGTGTCCTCAGCGCCAAGTGCCGCGGCACTACCCCATTTGGCCTTGACTGGAGCCTATTCAGCAAGTCAAGGCGACACAGCTCGGCCCTACGTCTCCTCCTTATTATGGCCGGAGACGTAGAAACCAATCCTGGCCCCGTCAACGACCTGCAGCAGTACACCAAAAGAGTCCTGTCTAAAGCACTAGCCCTCCTCAAACGCAACGATGTCGATTTTCAACTGCCTAACACGAAAGCAGGTCTGATCAAAGCGCTGGAAGACGAAGACTCCAGTGCTATGGAACTGGCCTTGGACATTGCGGAAAGGGACACAAACAAAAGAACCTCTACCCCCTCCCCGCCCAACGAGCCGGACTTGCGCAACAAACGCTGTAAGTTACCTGACTTTTATGAAAAAGATCCAAGGACCTGGTTTAAACAGTGCGAACCGTTACTTTTACGCTATACCCCTGAAATGAAAAAAGCATCCCTGTTGGCTGCATTGCCGACGACAGTCCTCATTGAAGGGGGTGTGGACTTGGACGGGGACTTTGAGGCAATCAGAGACAGCATTATCGCCCACTTGTGCGATAGCGACGACCGCATGCTTCGAAAGTTACTGTCAGACCAAGACCTTGGGGATCGGCGGCCCTCAGTGGCGTTGCGTCATCTTCAACGCTTGGCCCCGAGCAACCCTCAACTGGTACGCTTACGTTTTCACGAAATATTGCCAGAATCTGTCAGGGTAGTCCTAGTTTCCCTGCATGATTTAGACATTGAAAAGTTGGCGGAAATCGCAGACAAGATGGTGGAGCAGCTACCAACGACGAAAGTGAGCAAAGTCGACGCTGGACCAACCAGAGCAGGGGCTTGTGTCTCTGAAATCCAGGGACTTCAAGCGGCGGTGGCTGAACTAACAGAGATGGTCAAAGCAATCACAACGTCATATCGGCGTCGATCGTCAGCGTCCCCGCCGCCATCACGAGAACGAAGTCGCAGTCGATCACGAGGTTCGTCCAAACCCCAACAACGCTATAACCCAGCCGGCCCCCTATGCTTCTATCATTTCAAATTCGGTCGGCAGGCCCAAAAGTGCTCTCAACCCTGGCAGTGGGAAACAAAGTCTTTAAACGGCCCAACCTCGTCCAAAGGGCAGGTCTAGATGAGGTTAGCACCGTTTATGTTCCTGCCCATCCAGTTAACAAGTTTCTAATAGATACAGGAAGTAAATGTAGCTTGTTGCCTAAACGCTTATTTCCCAGACAGTGCACTACAATAAAGCCTTCTAACATAGTAGCTGCGAACTGTACGCCCATAGGCTATTATGGAGATTTACCATTAGACTTTGCACTGCAAGTTAATGGTGAAATGCTAAACTTTCAGTGGATCTTCAAGTTAACTGACGTTGAAGATCCGATATTAGGCAAAGATTTTTTACAAAGCAACTCTATCATAGTAGATACCACAACTGAACGTCTATATACAAAGGATAAGGTTCATTTTCAAATCAATAGAGTTGATCAAGTCACAGACGACAGGCGCTTACAAGCTTTACTCAAAAAGTACAGCTGCACCACAACACCACAGTACAAAGCAACAAAAGGCTCTAAAATGATTCAACATCATATTACAACAAAAGGTTACCCTTGTTTTAGTCGGCCGCGCCGTCTCTTCGGTGACAAACTCAAAGCTGCACAAAAAGAGTTTCTAGAGTTAGAAAAAATGGGAGTAGTGTACAGAGGGGAGTCCCCATGGGCATCTCCACTGCACATTGTCACGAAGCCAGACGGCAGTTTGAGGCCATGTGGAGATTATCGGGCCTTAAATGAAAAGACGGTCCCAGACCGATATCCAATGCCCCATGTCGCAGACGTAGTTGCCAAGTTTTCAGGGTGCACAGTTTTTTCTAGACTGGACCTGGTCAAGGCCTATCACTTGATTCCCGTAGCGGAAGAAGATCAACCAAAAACGGCAATCACCACCCCATTTGGCCTATTCCTATACAATAGAATGCCATTTGGACTTCGGAATTCGGCCCAAACTTTTCAGCGGTTTATGGACAGTATCCTAAGAGATGTTGACTTCGTTGGCAACTACGTCGATGACCTGCTAATAGCGAGCACCACAAAAGAAGAACATGTCAAGCACCTAGACATTGTATTCAAGATTCTGGAAGAGAACGGACTTTACATTAAGCCTGCCAAATGCCAATTTTTCAAAAAAGAGATCGGTTTTCTCGGGGTTGTGGTCAACAGTCTCGGCATACAACCTAACCCAGAGAAGACCCGAGCGATAACGGAATTCTCGAAACCAACAACACTTAAACAGCTGAAGCGGTTTTTGGGGATGTGTGGGTTTTACCACCGATTCATTCCCCATTTTTCAGACATCGCAGCACCACTAACAGACCTTACAAGGAACAAGTCAGCCGTCAAGAACATCAGTATCAAATGGAACGAAGCTGCCGAAGACGCATTTCAGAACCTCAAAAGTGCCGTTGTTAACGCAACAACTTTATGTCACCCTCGGCAGAATTCAAAGATGTCGCTGACGACAGATGCCTCAAACCATGCCATTGGTGCTGTAGTCCATCAAGAGACAAGAGACGGAAAACTGGAACCACTGGCGTTCTACTCCAGAAAACTTACACCAGCCGAGACAAAGAAATCGACCTACGATCGCGAATTATTAGCCATCTACTGCGCCCTAAAACAATTTTCGTGGCTTCTAGGTGAGCATTTCACAATAAAGACAGATCACAAGCCGCTAGTCCATTGTCTCACCATGAAAAATCCCTCACCGCAACAAACCAGATGGCTCTCTTTTATCTCGGAATTCAACGCACCAATCGCACATGTGTCAGGGACCAGCAATATGGTAGCAGACTGTTTATCCCGGGTGACGGTAGTATCGCTTTTGGAAAACGACGCACTGGTTTGTGCTCAAAAAGACGATCCTGATCTGCAAAACTTTTTCAAAACAACTAGTCTTCCGTTGACGCTCGTCCAAACTGCATCTGGTAATCTAATCTGCTCACAAAAAGACAAAATCAACCGCCCATTTGTCCCAAAAGCTCTACAAAAATCAATTTTTGATGAAATTCATAATTTGCACCACCCCGGAGTTCGCTCGACGCAACGCCTCATTGCAGCTAGATGGATATGGCCGAGAATGCACAGCTGCATCAAAAGGTGGTGCCGCGAGTGTAAAGAATGCCAGACTTCAAAGGTAACAAAGCATACAAGATCCCCTATCGGCTCAATACCAACAACGGAACGATTCCACACTGTGCACATAGACCTGATAGGACCACTTCCACCATCTCACAACTACAAATATCTGCTAACTGCCATCGACCGTTATACATCCTGGGTAGAAGTAGCGCCGCTTAGAACCATAGACGCAGAGACCGTGGCACGAGCCTTTCTTTCTGTTTGGATCAGCCGGTTCGGAGTTCCCTCTACCCTTATCTCTGACCGTGGCGCCCAATTCGAATCAGGGCTGTGGCGAGAACTGATGAAGCTACTTAACATTAATCACAAGCGTACAACGGCATACCACCCGCAATGCAACGGAGCCGTTGAGAGATTCCACCGAACCTTAAAAACAGCCTTAAAAGCTAGGTGCGAGGGGCGGTCGTGGTACAATTATCTCTCGTTGATCCTGCTCGGAATACGAAACACTATTAACACCCATGGCTATTCACCATCTCAGATGGTTTTAGGGACTAGTGTGGCTTTGCCAAGTTCCTACTTCACAGACATCCCTATGAAGAAATCCTCATTGTCGGCAAAAACGTTTGTGGACAACTTAGCGCACGCAGTCACTGCATTTAAACCACCCAAGCGGACGTACCAACCCAAGTCATACATTCCTAGTGGTCTGTCAACTGCGACACACGTCTGGGTAAAAGCTGAGAATCCACTGCTTCCAAGACTTCAAAGACCTTACGTTGGGCCTTACAAAGTCATCTCACAAACCGACAAGACCATCAATATATCAAAGAGCGGAGGTATCGAAACTATTTCTATCGACAGAGCAAAACCTGCTTTTGGCATAGCCGATGAGAACTGTGAGGTGCTGCCCAAGAAGAAAGTTCGCTTCAGTCAAAGAACCACGGTACATTCTATCTGAGCTCCGCTTTCCACGGGGGGGCTCATGTGAGGACTTAGTTAACTATTAACTAACTACTATTCTATCAAAAGAACAAATATATAAATATGTCTTTACTGTTAGCTACATAGCCTGATATATATGTACAATAAAGATTATCTATAACAACACATACGACTTTTTGAAAAGTTGCAGCTAGCAATTCACTTTATAAAACTTTTAAAAAGTAGCAGAAACCATAGAGAATTTTTTAAAATAGCAATTTCAAGTTTTTTTCCCATGGAAAAATATGTTGAAATTACAAGTTGAATACAGTTTGACGCTATGTACATCAAATGAAACCTTGTTTAATTCTAAAAAGGTTTTCTTCAACAAACAACTTCAGGACTCAACACAACCGTTGAAATGATAGCCATTGAAATAAATTTTCAACGACGAGTTTGTGTTCTAATAACATAATAGTGAAAACTGAACATAATAATGTTCTAAAGGACCAAAGCTTGTCGTAAACAAGGACGTCTTGCGAGTAGCATTCTTCCTATGACATTAAGACATAAACGAAGTCTTGTTAATGTAGAAATTGTTTAACACGGCGAGTTCTAACTCTTCGAACTAAAATTTGCAAGAATTGAAATACAGTAGCATGAGTGTTCCAAAGGAACATAAAACGCGGCAGATTGTAAATTATCATTAGAAACTCTGAAATAGTGTCCGTCCCCAATAGTATAACACCTTTGCTGGATATTTTAAGAATCTCTATTTAAACTTATTAAATTTTTATGCTTGCAGCTTTTGTTTATAAAATAAAATTTATAAATAAAAATTTTATAAAATTCTGTGACAAACTACGCACATATTATTCGGGATATCTTGTGCTAGTTTCAAAAATGTGGTCACACTTTCATGATTTATATTTGATTGAAAGTTGTAATTTTTTTTAGTTATAGTCTTGGTTTTCTGATTTCCCACCAATGCATTTTGTTTGAGCACATTTTATACTACACTTAGAATTCTACCTTCTTTTATTTTCGTTTTTGTGCTTTGACCATGTGCAATTTCATGGATAACTGCTTCATCTGTAGAATTATCTTCTTTGCACGGTCAGTTGTTCTGCGTACAGTTTCCACTATTCTGTTAATTTTGTTATTAGCGTTGACTGTGGAATTCGAATTTGCAACATTTACAGAAGCACAATAATGTGTGCATGCAAAAAAAACGTAATGCACTGTATTAAAGCACATAATATGGTTGAAACAGAAGACAGAAAAGGTTCGTAATGTTACCTTAAAAACTGACAATTTAAATTTTGCAGTGGGACTTGCGAACATGCGCTGTAAATATTTTTGCAGAGAACTAACGCTATTGAAATAAAACAAAATAAAACAGTTTCTTTATTTGTCATATTACCAGTCAACATTTTTTGAATGTGAATCAAATATCAGAATTCCGCTGTCAGTATTTAGTACAGTCAAGAGTACATAATAGGGAAGAGTATGGCACTGTTCCCTATCCTAGCTAATCGGCCCGGACGATGCTCCGGCCGAAATAGCCCTTTTACGCCTTGATTTCAGGGGGGGGGTACCCCCCTCGAATCAAGACATGTCTTGATTTCAAGGGTGACCCCCCCCCTCAAATCCAGGAAGTTTGCGCTGGCAGTGTGCTGAAACGAGGGGGGGTACCCCCCTCGTTTCAGCACACTGCCACGGTGGTGTCTTGATTTCAGGGGGGGGGTACACCCCCTCGTTTCAGCACGTTACCAGCTCACCACAGAGTTCATGCTGGCAGTGTGCTGAAACGAGGGGGGGGGTACCCGCCCTGAAATCAAGACACTTCTCGGATTTGAGGGGGTTCCCCCCTGAAATCAAGACATGTCTTGATTCTAGGGGGGTACCCCCCCCTGAAATCAAGGCGTAAAAGGGCAATTTCGACCGGAGCATCGTCCGGGCCGATTAGCTATGATAGGGAAGAATGGCATACTCTTCCCTATTATGTACTCTTGGTACTGTCAAAGCGAGAGCACCAATAGTAAACAAAGCGTAAAATGTAAAAGTTAAAGTACCCGTGGACTTAATGTCCCAGTCAGAAGCGGCTTCAGCGGCTAAGCCGCCACAACTATCTGGTGCCGGTGCTCATCTCCGATTGTACAGACCTGAGCCCTAAATGGTACATCCGTGGAGGGGGGGCCAGACCGTCAAGCCAATGGCCTACACGAACCCCTGTTACTTTCCCACATACAGCTGTGGTTCCTATGTATTTACCGACCCAATGGGAATGGACTGCCGAGTTGGCAGGAGCAAATGTAACCTTAGTCTCTTGAGATTTTGTATACATGCGTTGTGCTTGGAATTCGAACTACCAAAAGTACATAATAGAGAAGAGTATGACACTCTTTCCTATCCTAGCTAATCGGCCAGAACGATGCTCCGGCCGAATAACCCTTTTACGCCTTAATTTCAGGGGAGACCCCCCTTCAAATCAGGGAAATGTCTTTATTTGAGGGGGGGGGGTTACCCACCCTCGTTTCAGCACGTCATCAGCTCGAAATCGGTGGTGTCTTGATTTCAGGGGGGGGGCACCCCCAGGTTTCACCACACTACCAGCATGGTGAGCTGGTGGTGTGCTGAAACGAGGGGGGTACCCCCCCCCCCTGAAATCAAGACAGCACCGATTTCGAGCTGGTAACGTGCTGAAACCAGGGGGGGGTACCCCCCCCCAAATCAAAACACTTCCCTGATTTGAGGGTGGGTCCCCCCTGAAATTAAGACATGTCTTGATTCGAGAGGGGAGTACCCCACCTGAAATGAAGGCGTAAAAGAGCCATTTCGGTCGGAGCATCGCTCCGGCCGATTATCTAGGATAGGGAAGAGTGTCATACTCTTAGCTATTATGTACTTTTGGAACTACCAACCTTCAGATTAATAGTCCGACGTCCTAGCTACTCGGATACGAGGTCACTAGCGTACGTGTTTGCCCGCACGTCACTAGCGTACGTAAAGTAGCATCATAGTTTATAGTATGATATGCAAATGCCATACATGTAACGGGGTCAAAATTTTGGGGGGGCCTCTCCGGCCAAATTTTGGGGACCCTCCTTCCGGATTGACCAAAAATACCCTAAATTTAGCAAAATTTTCTAAAAATTTCGCCAAAAAGTGCCAGTTTTTCTAAATTTTGCCCAAATTTTAGGGACCCTCCCCCCCGGGTCCTCGATTTTGGGGGGTCCCCCCCATCCCCCCCTCATACATGTATGGCAAATACCGTATCTATGTTATTGTTCACCATACCGTTAGTAGGTATTTCAGTGTGCAGTAAATATGTTGTAAATGAGAATTAGGGCCTATGAGACTCGGGGGCTGTGGTGTAGTGGTTAGCATGCCTGACTTCAAAGCAGGCGGCCCGGGTTCGATTCCCGGCGCCTCCATCTCTTTCATTCTTTCTAAATTGGGGCCTCATCTTTCTTTCAACATTCTGGCGACCGTGACAGGACGGAGAGGATAGGGCCGGGTCCTCAGGACAGCCCTATCCCCGAACCGTCTTCGGAGGTGGGTTAGGAGCCCCATGCCCTGGGTTGAGGTTGGCACTTCAACCCTTACGGTACTCGTGCTGTGTGCTGTATGAATGTGTACATAGTCGCTTTCTTGCGTGGTCCCTCGGTTAAGGGTAAGCCGGAAAACCCTCGGTTTCGGTTAGGGGTGAGCCGGAGAAAACCCTCGGTTTCGGTTAGGGGTGAACCGGAGAAAACCCTCGGTTTCGGTTAGGGGTGAACCGGAGAAAACCCTCGGTATTGGTTGGGAATCGTTCTGGGTAGATCGAGAAACCCTGTGGTTGCGGGTAAGCCAGGAAACCCTGAGTGTGGTGTGACTGAAGTAGGCTTGGAGGCCTACGTGTGAATGTGCTCCGCCCTTGAGGCATCGGGTTCGCCCCGGGAGCATGAGTATCGACCGAGTATCGTTGCAGGGTCGCAGCGATGTTCGAAGGGGGGACCCTGTTGTAAATGAGAATTAGGGGCTATGAGACTCGGGGGCTGTGGTGTAGTGGTTAGCATGCCTGACTTCGAAGCAGGCGGCCCGGGTTCGATTCCCGGCGCCTCCATCTCTTTCATTCTTTCTAAATTGGGGCCTCATCTTTCTTTCAACAAATATTTAGCTTCATTTTGAAACAAATCACTGCTATTTCTTGAAACAAATGATGATCCAAATACAAAATGCAATCTAATTCGTGTTGAACCCATTTCAATGGCTGCTTTCAGTGTGCTAGCAGGATTGCACAAAACAAATTGGCGGTGCATTGTCGACTACCATACTTGCACACTGAAGCAATCACAATGCAATCATGGTGGATAGTTGCACTTCTGATCAATGCATCTCATTCTCATTCTATTCTTGTCCTCCTGCTATGAGTATTTATAATCCAAAACTATGAATGCTTACTATTTTCAAGTTTTTCTGGTGGTCACAATTTTTGTAGAATATTTACTAAGGGACAAATCTTTCGTAGGGTAAGACTTTCCGAAGGACAAAACTTTCATAGGATGTCTTTCTGAGGGACTGAGAAATTACGTCTTTCGCAGGATAAATTCCTCGGAAGGACAAGACTTTCGTACGATAGTCTTTCTGATTGTTACATCGTTGCTTACTGTTTAGTGAAGATTGCAAAGATATCAAACCGCGCCAGTCAAAATAATAGCAACTATTGATTAAATACTACACAGTTTACACTCACTGAAGATTAAGTTGAGCACAAATACATCTTGTTACGCGGCGGCCTCAGCCGCCGCGTATATACTATAGTACAAAATGTGAATTCTCATGTATCTTAGCTCACTATGTAAATTTTAACTGATCACGTAGGTAGGTCGTAAAAATGCACTATTTGTGTGGGTGTGTGTATTGTAAAGTGTGTGCTATGCTGTATAGTCATAGGTGCTGCATACTCATACAGTAATATTTAATTGTAGCCCAGTGTATCTTATTGTGTACAGCGTGAGCATACAGCCACTGAGACTGCCAGACAGTAATTGTAATCCATACAACGATAATAATCAATTTAGTGTGTGTGTGTGTGTGTGTGTCGTGATAGGCTATCGACAGGATCGGAGATGTTCCCGGTGTACTTGTGAGCATTAGTACTGTAGTGGACGCGTGGACTTGAAGTTCAGAAAAACTACGTGAACAATGTCCTGTACTCCTTGCAATGGAATTAGGCTGGAATTATGGACCTAGCAGTTTTTTTATTTTAGATTATTCTTCATGCATAATATTCTGCATAAACATTCTATGAAGATTCGTTTTGTATGCACGTCATGGACGCTTTAAAAATTCAGGTTTTAAGAGTCTAGGTCTCCAGTAAGTGTCCATTCTATACAGTTAAGTTGGTTTGCCAAAGTTTAGACATCGTCAAACTTCATACACATTACACAGCATTGTCGCGAGTTACCTACTTTGCGCAAAACTTCCAGCTTCAACATAAATTGACGAACGCAACGTGAGAGTGAACACCCATTTACGCCAATTCTGACTCTTGACTTTTTTGACCAGGACTGCAGCTTCATGTAGGTAACGAATAAAATTACTGGCGATTTATAAATTTTTCAGAACTAACGTTTTCGTTTTTGCTATCCTAATTGGCCAGAAGTTGCGATTCAAGACAGGCAGTAGGCCTGTTAAATAAAGATTTTGGCTTTAAAAATTTTTGGTACCGCGTTTTATATTCGAAGAATATCTTCAGCATGGCAAGCATGTCGCAACTCGCAACGAATCTATCAACAATTAACGGCACTTTACTCGCAAAACGTGCTTGTATCGATTATTATACATACACAGCACACGCTCATTACGCATATACACTTTACACTTGTACAGCTTGCTGCAGCCTGACACATATAATGCCATATAACATATATGAGCCAGCAATGCTTTCTTCACAGGCTGGTTTGAATAGGCCTGAAATTCTTCCTTACGACAAACGACACCCTAATATCGATATACGTGGCGGCTGAGGCCGCCGCGTAAAAAATCTTACGATGACGAACACTTACAACAAATCTCGTAAAAAATAAAGTGCTGTTGGAAGCTGTGAAATGAACTTATAGCTAACTGTAATCAGTTTATTGTCGTCTGATTTTGATTGAGTTTTGATCTTGTGCTCCAATTACTACGCATGTGTGCGAGTCAAAATTCTTAGTGTATTTACACCACGCAAGTCATTTTGTTTGTTACAAACAGTACATATTTATTAAACAGTTTTATTAGTAAGGTACTTGCAAATCATTAAACAATTATCGGCGAAACACTTATAAAAACAATTTAATAAGCACATAATGTGTTATTAGATTCAGCACTGTGATTCAATTAAAGGTTGCTAGTGTCTGATGTTTTAGGTTAGTCTAGAATCTAAAACTACCGAATCCACCCATGTTGCCCCCTGGACCACCTTGATTACCACCTTGTCCTCCCATGTTACCACCAGGTCCACCCATGTTGCCCCCTGGACCACCTTGATTACCACCTTGTCCTCCCATGTTACCACCAGGTCCACCCATGTTGCCCCCTGGACCACCTTGATTACCACCTTGTCCTCCCATGTTACCACCACGTCCACCCATGTTGCCCCCTGGACCACCTTGATTACCTCCTTGACCTCCCATGTTACCACCTTGCCCACCCATATTTCCACCGAAACCTCCCTTCCCCCCCTTGCCGCCGCCACGACCGCCTTGATTACCTCCTTGACCTCCCATGTTGCCACCACGCCCACCCATATTACCACCTTGCCCGCCCATGTTCCCACCAAAACCACCTTGACCACCCATATTACCACCGAAACCTCCTTTTCCTCCCTTACCGCCGCCACGACCACCTTGATTACCTCCTTGACCTCCCATGTTGCCACCACGACCACCCATGTTGCCACCACGACCACCCGTGTTGCCACCACGACCACCCATGTTGCCACCACGACCACCCATGTTGCCACCTTGACCACCCATATTACCGCCGAAACCGCCCTTTCCCCCTTTACCGCCTCCTCGGCCTCCACCCTTTCCAAAACCGCCACCTTGCCTTTTGTTCATCTCACGTTGACCTTGTCCCATCTGGCCGCTTTGACCACGTTGGCCACCTTGACCACGTTGGCCGCCTTGACCTCGTTGGCCACCGTTTCCATTTCCCTGCCCACCTTGTTGTCCATATCCACCTTGGCCGCCTTGACCACCTTTCCCGCGTGGTCCACTAGGTCCTCCACGGCCGCCTTTTCCTTTTCCTTTCCCACCAGCTTGTCGCTTATACATGTTATCTGTCATTTCTTCTTCATCTTCATTGTCTCCTTGACCATTGCCTTTTCCTTTTCCCTTTCCCTTTCCTTTTCCTTTTCCTCTCCCTTTGCCCTTTCCTTTTCCTTTGCCTTTTCCTCTACCTTCTCCACTCATTTCCATGCTTTCGTTTCCACTGTCAAACTCATCATCATCATCATCATCATCATCGTATTCGTCACTTCTCTGCTGAACAGCCAAACCTTCTTCCAAGGAATTTGATCGTCCTAATGAGCTTGAGTCTTTTTCTTTCCCAGAACCTTTTCCCTTACCATCTTGACTTTGGCGTCCTTGTCTCTAAAAAATAATTTGTTGTTTTTATTTTTATTCAGCATACACACTATATTGTGGGCACCGTGTGTCACACAAAAATCTTTCCTAATACGCGTGTGGGCCACACCGTACCCCATTTTTCCAGCTGCGCCACAGCGCAGCAGGCTTCTTTAGAATGAGGTGTCGGAAAAATAACGTGTAACTAAGTGAGTTATGTGTGTGCGTCTTTGCGTGTTGTCATCTGTGTGATTGTGTGGATATCTGTGAACCTGAGTGTGTACGCGACCTGTGTCTGTTAAGTGTTTTGATCATTGTGTAGCTGTGGTGATGTGCAGGTATGTATTTACGTACATAAAGAATAGTGCAACAGAATTTAATTGACTGAAGCTAATTTGCATATCGAATAGACGCCTGGATGAAATTCAGTTAGTTATAATATTGGTGCAATTGAAAACATGCTGAATTGCCAACACTTTGATTGTACAGATTGCACATGTATAAATAGACTTTAATTTCTAAAATAAACAAAATAATCACCTCCAGTTTTTGTTTTCACATTCTTCAGATTGTCACAAATTGTTCACTTACTCAATTTTTTCCAATGGCATAGGCTGAAAAAGCTATGATTGGGTTAATTTCTTTATCAGTTTTTCGTAAACATCAATAAAACTTTTTTATAAACTCACTAATTTTGGTGCATAGTTGGTTGGTTTGGTGACTTGCAGTTTCACACATGACAACTGGCAATAACTAAAACTTCTCATTATCATGATTAAAGTATTTGCCGCGCAGCAGATTTTGTTTCACGGAGTGATATTATATGTTTCATACTTCGTGCCCATTTTGCATTGGGCTTTGCTTGTTCTACACTACACTATATCTTTTATATATTTTCTAAAACCAAATCGCTTGCAAGTAAACACAATCTAATCGCTGTATCCGTATAAAAAATATTAAAGTAGTTTATAAACACAGATTGGGTATTTTGGCGTGGTAATTGAAAATAATGCGTGATGGTCTAAATAGCAGAAATTTGACTTGCCACGAACGTGTCAAAAAATTTTGCACTTCAATTCAACTTTTTCAACGCGCAGTTTAATGTATATCATAATAGATATAAATAGATAGATAAATATGATTAATAAAATTTTATAGATAACTTGCTGATAACCAATGACAAATAATTTTCAGAGTAACAGTGTATTATTTTAGTTATGTTCCACATTTCAAGTAAATTGCCAGTTACACACAACTTACTATTGCTAGGAAACAAGCTTCTCTACTGAGTGAATAGCTGTTACATTGCGAGATCTGAGTGCCTTTATTCCAGAAAAATATTAAATGCAGCCATTTTTTGTAGGTAAAATGATTTCAAAACTCATTTCTTATTCCCATTTACTGCTGAGTAGCTCAAAAGTTTTTAAAACAACAAAAAGTGATAATTTGTCTATAAGTAGCTTAGGAATACTCTTGTTTTGGAGTTACTGCTCGTCGAGTAGCATAACGTCATCACAAGAAGAGGTGAATTTGTGCGCCAAAAGTGTTGGAACACCGTTTTGCGTAAAAAAATTGATTGAAGGCAAAAATAGTGTTTAATATATATAAGTTCTACCAAGATTAAAGTATTGTTCAATGGCCTATGAGTGAACAGTGGTAATCTATGAGACCTATGATCAAAAGATGTTAACTTCAGTTATTGAGAGTTCTGCATGCGTTCTTCGATAAATCGCAACCAGTTTAAGGGTGCGCTCTAAGTAACTTCCAACAAATCAAATTGCTATAATTTTTCTTTTCTTGCTAATACGAAGTTTTTTCCTTAAGCGCAACCAAGACACACACCAGGCAAGTATTTTTGCAAAGTTTGAGAGCTCTTTGAGCACTTTTGCGAATTTTATGACGACATGAAAATTGAAATTTTGCAAAAATTGTCTAATTTTTGAAATGACTTAGCTCAGCGGTGCCTCAACCATATTTAACAATCAATAGCTTAAGTTAAAGACACTTTTTTTGCCGAGACACCATTTTTGCCGAATTTTAGTTAGTGGTGGTAAATTTTTAGTTATTTTAAATTTTATCAAAAGTGACGTATTTAAAGGGCTATAGTATTGAAGCAAATCATAATAATTACAATTCAAGAAGTGCTGTGCCTCCATATACTTCTGTTCTAACAGTGTGCAAAGTTTCATTTGAATTGGATTTTGCAGCTGAGAGTAAACTTGAAAAAATGAGCACCATAGCCCAATTTCAGAAACCTGAAGTTTGCCTACACATACGTATTTTTAAAAAATAGAGCTAATATTTCTGTACTAAAATCCGCTGAAAAAAGTTCCAGAAGCCAAAAAGTAGCTAACGAAAAAATAGTTTGAAAAATAGTGTATTTTTGTCAATATTGGTCAACGTATTTTAGAAATTTTTTTAGAAAGGTTTGCCTACACATACGACTTTTTAAAAAGTTGCACCTAGCGATTCGCTATACAAAACTGTTTTAAAAAGTACCAAAAGCCATATAGAACTTTTTGGTATATCGGTTTAAAAATTTTTTCTCATTGAAAAATTGGTTGAAATTTCAGGTTAATCAAAATTTGACGTTATATACATCAAATGAAAGCTAATTTGATTTTAAACAACTTTTCTTCTTGAGTTAACCAACGAAAACTTTACTGAAAAATTTTATCGCCCAAAGTCGGTTATTCAGAGCGCCACCTTAAATAAACACTGGTACTAAATATAATTTTATTTCAACAAAGATAAGTAACTTGGTTGTTTCATTGTCAAGCAAGTATAGTTTTAAAAACAATTCTTGCTGGTCATTTCTTTACGAACGTACTTTATATGACTGTTTTACTCATGTGCTAAAAGTCAATGGTAAGTCAGCCAAATCCGCTTGCCGGGTTGTCGGTGGGTTGAACTGGTAGTGCTGCGCGCATCTACTTCGAATCAGCACGTTAGTGGTTCGATTCCTCACCGGAGCTACACCTTTTGCTTGCTGTTGTTCTGCGTACTTATATACTAAGCTACTCCTGTATAATGTGTGGCAGACTGACAGAGCAGTAGGATACCTTCGCTTTTATTGTTTATTTGCACTATGAATTTGATCTAACTCAAATAAAAATATGACAATCAGATCCTGAATATAGAATGTACGCGGCGTTTTTCCTTCACGTCAGCGGGACCGGGAAATAGGTCCAGTCAGCAGCGGTTAACTTTTGAAATAAAACATTAAAATTTATGTTTCATTTTACCATAAAAAAATACAACATTAAAAAATAGTAGTTACATAAGTAAAAGTAAATATATGCCTTACCCTGGAAATGGCTTCATTCACAAGACACAACGCAACGGTTAGAATTAATAGCTTCGTGAACATGGTTGAGTTCTGAGCTAAATTAAGTGAATGAACATTTTTGAAAATCTGGTTTTAAATACTGCAGTTACGCCTTGATTTTATTAAAATTCGTTTAATTTTTCGGCTGAGTAAATTTTGCTTAAACGGTTTCTAATGTCCGCTTTTTAAATTAGGTAATTCACGAATCACAAAATACTCTGTTGTTTCAGCTGTTTCGGATCCGCAAATTTTTCCACACCACTTTGGTTATAGATATATTAACGAGAACAGTGTAGGATAGGTTTTTGATTGTATACTGACAAGATCCGGTGAAAGTTTAACAAACAAATACATTATAATAAACAGCAAAAACTGCATAATGAAAAACTATTTTGTGAAGTATAATTTTACTGTAGCGCATGTAGTACGGAAAATACGGGCCATTGCGCACTATAGTTTGAACGAACAATGTTTTCTGTTGCACCACAGCGCAACAGACATTTATATTCCTTTTCATATAAATTGCGTACTGTAGTGCAAAACTGCAAAGTACGCTTTGTGTGTGTCGCTTTACTGTGTGTTTGCTCTACGTTTACGCTTTCCACTGCGATATAGTATAGACTGTGTATTACACAGCATGTCTGTCGTCTGGCTTCCACTGATTTTGTTAACGTTTCTACTGGCCAGTGCTGCAGACTGTGTATGTGTGTTTGTGTGTATGTGTGCGTTCACGGCGTGTCTTTTGTCTCGATTGTCTTTGTCTCCCTGCATAATACACAGAACTCCTGTTAGAACTTTATGTTTGTTACTAATACCTTTTCGAGTTTTCTGTGCTCAAATCAAAGTGTAGCCCGCGGACCCCACAGCCGACGGACCTCAGCCAAACTGACCCCTGGGGACGGACGAGTAGAAACCCATGGACCCTCTGACGCACCAAGAGGAGACAACACCCCGCCTCTCTTTGCCCAGAAATCCACGGAGCTGCTAATGGGCTACAAAACCCATCAAGCGCTTCGTTAAAAGGCGAAGAAGATTGACATTGAGGCACAAGAAGCGGCCGATTGACTTTCCTTGATTAGCTTTTGGACTTATTTGAATTAACTTTTGATTTTATCTTTTTTACCGCAAAGACGGTTTTTTGTGTTTTTTCTATGGGTAATTTGTGCTAACAATAACAGCTCTAATCTGTTCTTATCAGCTTCATCTCTGGTACAAGAACCATGTGATCTTTGAGATTAAACTAAATTTTGCATGTTGGGACAACAGCTAGCTGGATCCTGTTTATGGGTTAGATGGGGATTCTATGTTTTCTACATTTTTCACAACATTTCTACACCTTCGCAGTTTCTAATTATTGTAAAGCTTTGCGGAAATGATTCCAATTAACTGACAAAGGCTGCAATTTTTAGATTAACTATTGGCGATTAAAAAGTTTATTTACGTAAAAACCAATAGGATGTTAGGAAATAAACAAAAAACACGTAGGTTTTCAGCACACAAAAACACAAAAGCAAAAGTAATACATAGAACAGCACAAAATGCATGTAAAGTTGATAATAACAAAAAAGAAAGGAACAACGCATTCAGCATATAAAAGAATATGCTCGGAATTAGAAACGGAAAAGTGGTTACAACGGATAGGCAAAGTGCACAGGGCAATTATAAAGGAATATCGGATAGGTTCCAAAACATAAAATAATTTTATAATAATATCATCTTAGTATAGAACAATTTAACAAACATTTTAAATTATTTTTTAGTTCTATTCATAAAAAATGAGGCACTGGGTGACTCGACAAATTGATAAGGCATTATACTCTAACAGAAAAAAGTATGCACGTTCAATTTGGTACGAGGTATAGCATGCTCAAAAGCATGATGTGTTCTAAAAAAAGCGCTGTTTGAGATGAAAGCAAAAACAGATCGAAGAATAATAAAAAGGTTTTTCCTTCCACAAATAAATAGACAAATTTGAAACCTGCTAATGATCTTATCAACTCCAAAGGCTGCATGTCTAAGACTACTAATTTGTGCTTACAACTTAAATTATTGCAATGAATTATTCAGTAAAAATTTTTTGCACTCTTTCCAACTTGTCAATTAAGTACATTTGGGCCCGATTTATCGAAACAACAAATGTTCGTCGTTGAAAATGTTCGTCGTTGAAAAAGCAAATGTTCGTCGTTGAAAAACAAATGTTCGTCGTTGAAAAACAAATGTTCGCCGTTGAAAAACAAATGTTCGTCGTTGAAAGTTCGTCGTTGAAATTGTTCGTCGTTGAAAAATTTTTCAACGACGAGCTTTGGTTTGGTTTGTTCGCCGTTGAAAATTTTTAACGACGAACATTTGTTTTTCAACGACGAACATTTGTTTTTCAACGACGAACATTTGTTTTTCAACGACGAACATTTGTTTTTTCAACGACGAGAATTTTCCACGACGAACATTTGCTTTTTCAACGACGAACATTTGTTTTTCAACGACGAACATTTGTTTTTCAACGACGAACATTTGTCCTATAATTACGTGTTATGTTCGTAGTTGAAAATGTTTCGATCAATCCAAAAACGACGAACATTTTCAACGACGAACATTTTCAACGACGAACATTTTCAACGACGAACATTTTGCTTCCATAAATCGGGCCCTGATATAGTAACCAAACAGAAGAGTTGTAGGTATCTAATTCTTGGCAACACGAATGTTTTGAAGAACAGTAAAATCAATACTTTTATGTCGACACTGAAAAGCTGTAAGAAACGCTCCCGTACTGTTATATGCTCCATTGACAATAAAACTACAGTGATCACAAAATGCAAATCGGAAGTAATTTAAATACCCAAATCTTTGATTCTGTTTACTTCTCTTACAGGAATGTCTGAAATGGACAGAGTAACAGGGAAATGAATAAGACCAATTGTTAAATTAGCACATTTGGTAACAGAAAACGGCAGTTGGGCATTTTAACCCCACTCAGCTTCAACTAGGTCATCATTTTAATACAAGAAAATGACAACAAAAAGAAGTCTTGCAATTTCCTGAAGAAAAATAAAAAATTTATAAATTATTGCACAAGAAAAATAAAATAGAAAGAAGCTGAAAACCTGCAGTTTCCAAATGCTAAACCTTACGTACCACTTGATAGACTAGTTGTCTGGAATGCTGTAAGTGTGGCTGAATGCCTAGCATCAACTCAACGAAAAGACCTTTTAACTTTTATTGACCCCAAACCGCGGATATGTACTAGCTTAGACGTACACGCACAAACTACTTCAAAACTTATCTACTAGGTTTCATCAATAATTAATCTTTCAAGAAATCCGACGTTTTTCACCAAGCAAAATAAAAATAAAGAAAATGCAAGAAATTTATAAAGAAAAATAAAAAGAAAGAAAATTTGCGTACGATCCTACGATGCCTACGATCCTACTACACACACAACAATAGTATTGCGAGAAGGCGGACCTGGCAAGGTAGAGACAGTGATTTATGCAAACCCCGACCCGGACCACCACGGACCGGCTTCCCAACATTAGTTGGAATCGGGAACCGTTTAGTACCGTTTACCTGCCAGCTAGGCGTCGCCACAGACCATCTCTCTCAGACCCGCCAGTTTCATTTGAAAATCGCGCAAAAGCATTCACATACATATTAGCACAAGAGCAATAAGTAATATCAAGACCAAAAAACGGCGTGTGGTGTGGAAAGGAGGGGTAAGCTGAGCACCACCACACCATGTAGAGGTGTAATCATTAATCAACTGTAACTTATCGTAACTGTCTATGATAGAATGACGGTATAGGACCGTAGGCTGGCTACACACTACTGTAGTGGTAGTCATTAGCCAGCCCCACAATCCTACTACACACACAACATCAGTACTGAGAGAGGGCGGGTCTGGCAAGGTAGAAAAGTGATTTATGCAAACCCCGGCCCGGACCACCACGGACATCCTTCCCAACATTGGGAACCCAGAGCGTACGATTGCTAAAAACCAAAATAACTTTCAACTAGACAAGCACAAAAGCCACACGTTGATATATAACTTATGATTATTCGTTAAGTTTGAGCAGAGTTATCGTTTGCCGAATATTTGCTCACGTTCAGTGTTCTGAAGTCACGTGACATGATCACGTGATCTGAAACTTCCGCACGCGTTCTTTCATACCATACTACGTATTTATATGGTAAAGTTTCACTTTTTGTACCTTTTTTCAAAAGTTCTGAGGTTACCCCCGATTCGCGGAGCGCCCCCTTGAGTGGTTGTGGAGTAATACCTGTTTGAATTGTTAAATTGTGCGTAAGCTGTGAAGTACTAACAGCAACAATGATGAATTGTGAAAAATTTAGACGCTTATTTTTAGAAAAACAAAACCTTTCTTTATATGTATGTACTTTATATGTACTTCAGAAGCCGGTCAATCTGATAGCTGTCTTGATTTTTTGAACTTTTGCGTCACTATTGTGTGATGTCTGGCTTACAAGTGGCGATTGGTCCAAGATATTGGCCCGAATTCACATACTAAGAGTTATTCACATACTAACGCTAAGCGTTTGCTAAGTGTTAGCGCTTAATTTGTACTAAACTGTTATTCACAAAATAAACGCTTAAAAATTAGTGTTATACTAAACTTAGCGTTTAGCAACTTTTGTGCTTAGTTTTGGCTTTGGCTTGGAGTGCGCTCCCTGCTTGATGTGGATCCGGAATTCGTTATTTATCGGCATTTTCATTTGGTATTTATAAATCCGATTATAGATTTATTTAAATTACTATTTTTTATTAATAATATATATTTTTCTCGAACTATAAACTTTTTCCGGAAAATTTCCGGAAATTTTCCGGAAAAAAAATTTCCGGTAAATTTCCGGAAAATTTCCGGGTTTTTTCCGGATTTTTTCTTTTGTGCCCTGCCGAATTTCCGGAAATTTTCCGGAAAATTTCCGGTTTTTTTCGGGTTTTTTCCGGAAAATTTCCGGCAATTTTCCGGAAAATTTCCGATTCCCAGTCTCACTTTCCGGAAAATTTCCGGACTTTTTCCGGATATTTTCCGGTCAACGCCAAACTGTTGCCGGATAATTTCCGGAAAATTTCCGGGTTTTTTCCGGAAAATTTCCGGGTTTTTTCCGGAAAATTTCCAGGTTTTTTCCGGGCTTTTTCCGGATAATTTCCGGGTTTTTTCCGGAAATTTTCCGGATAATTTCCGGGTTTTTTCCGGAAAATTTCCGGGTTTTTTCCGGAAAATTTCCGGGTTTTTTCCGGATAATTTCCGGGTTTTTTCCGGATAATTTCCGGGTTTTTTCCGGAAAATTTCCGGGTTTTTTCCGGAAAATTTCCGGGTTTTTTCCGGAAAATTTCCGGGTTTTTTCCGGAAAATTTCCGGGCTTTTTCGGGATAATTTTCGGGTTTTTTCCGGAAAATTTCCGGGTTTTTTCCGGAAAATTTCCAGGTTTGTTCCGGGCTTTTTCCGGATAATTTCCGGGTTTTTTCCGGAAATTTTCCGGATAATTTGCGGGTTTTTTCCGGAAAATTTCCGGGTTTTTTCCGGATAATTTCCGGGTTTTTTCCGGATAATTTCCGGGTTTTTTCCGGAAAATTTCCGGGTTTTTTCCGGAAAATTTCCGGGTTTTTTCCGGAAAATTTTCGGGTTTTTTCCGGAAAATTTCCGGGTTTTTTCCGGGCTTTTTCCGGATAATTTCCGGGTTTTTTCCGGAAATTTTCCGGAAATTTCCGGGTTTTTTCCGGAAAGGAATAATTTGCGGGTTTTTTCCGGAAAATTTCCGGGTTTTTTCCGGATAATTTCCGGGTTTTTTCCGGATAATTTCCGGGTTTTTTCCGGAAAATTTCCGGGTTTTTTCCGAAAAATTTTCGGGCTTTTTCGGGTTTTTTCCGGAAATTTCTCAAAATAATTTCCGGGTTTTTTTCCGGAAAATGTCCGAATTTTTTCAGGAAAATTTCCGGATAATTTCCCGGTCACCCAAAATATGGCTCATTTTACAAGGGCCAACAAAATTTTTACAAGCATCTCTTGTCACGGGGTGTAGCTGTTTTCCGACACCAGGTTCGCATATGGCATAGTCAACTATAGTGGTGCGGGAAAAAACCATATTTTCAACTTTTCGGGTCGTCCTGTGCTCCACATAAATCGGATCCATTAGTGCTCGCGGCTGTTATAACGGCCATCTTTCGTCTAACTGTTGCACTATTAAAATGGATTCTAACTACTCACGTTTCTGAGTAATAAGCCTCGAAAGTCGAAACCTTCGGGGAAAAAACCCTAATGCGGGGAAAAAACCCTATCACTTTTTTCGGTTGTTCTATTAGCAGTGAGTATAAACTCAATCTACGTATAAACTCATCGTGTTCTACAACTCTTAGGCTGCAGTATGGAATAAAAAAACCGTTTTTCCGACACCCATGTGACTCACAATAATTTTTCAAAAATCGACCATTTTTGGCACAAATGACTTCTGCCGAAATATGCATTTTTTCAATATTTACAAGCATTAAAAATAAATTTTTGCGCCTATTATATACGTCAGAAATGGAGGACAAACACCGCCCGCGTCTAGAATTCTTGGATTGAAGTGGTACGCAGCAGCTAAAGCCTAAATATTCCAAAAAAGGTCCAATTTTGGTGAAACATCACCAAAACAGGTTTCGTATGGGGTGTCGGGGTATGGGCCAAAACGACAAAAAACGACGTATTGCGGCCAAATAAACGGTTTTAATGAAGTCTACGCAAGTTGTTAGCCCAGACGAACCCACTTTTGTAGCAACAATGGGTGAGTTTAGCAAAAAAATATCGCCAAATAAAATAGGGTTTTTTCCCGCAATAGGGTTTTTTCCCGCACAAACTTTGAACTGTCACAGGTAAACCACAACGTTTTTCACTGTTTTTTAGCTTCAGAAATATAGAGGAAAGGTAACTCTCTTGATAAATGCAAACGGCGTTGGCAAAAAGTTTGTTTGAAAAAATTATGACAAGTCAAAAATTTGGAAAAATTTGGAAAACTTCACTTTGAAATTTTTCAACACGCAAAATTTTGAAATTTTATAAAAAATGCTACAGACCTCAAAACTGCACAGCAATTGGTGTGGTAAGTCAGTTTGTGATGGGCTTTCTACCTATACTCAAAAAGGACCTATGTCATACATAAGGTTCGGCCAGGAAATACTAAGGTTTTTTCCTCGCAAAACGCGTAAGGTTTTTTTCCCGCACCACTATATATACAATACACACTATGTATATATACTAAAATTTTTGTAAATAAATAAACACATGATAATTCTATTTTGTATGCAACCTGCTCATTTTTGCCAAAGTTATATAAGCTTTTTGATGATTTCACATTAGCAACTGACTTCTACTTGATGCCAGTAACTAAGACTAATCCTTGCTCGCCAACATACTAAACTTAAGGCTTAGCACCAAGCCTCCGCTTAAGCCAGTGCTCCGAGCCCTAAGTTAAAGCAAAACAGAGCCTATATACGCCTAAAAGCCCATGGTCTAATTTAAAAGAACTGCTAATAAGCATGAAAAATACATAACTTTGCTGCCGCGGTTTTTTCCCACAAATGGGTTTTTTCCCCTGAGAAGTTTTTATTTAGAGCAAGGTTAGGCCTACGACATATATATTTTTTGGTTTCCCGTAGAAACATTGTAATATACATTTGGGCTACATGACAAAATATAGAAATGGGGGTTTTCTTGTTTGTTGTTGTTTGAAAATGTTTCAAGTTTTTTTAAAGGAATTTTTATAAGTAACCCTTGAAAACCAAACAAAAATGGCCTGGAAACAAAATCCATAGGATTTGCAATCTGTTGTGCATATCAACGTGCCTTATTCTCTGAAGTAAATTTGTCATTGTCATTTTCCCGTCTAAAAACACTGCATCACAAAAACTTTAATTGGGCAAACTCTTGAAAAGTAAAGAACAGTACAAAACACTAAATACAACAAAATATACATAAATAGCAGCTATATAAAAATAAGATGTACAAAAGATGTACAAAATTGCGCCAATTAGAGTATATATACACTCAAAGTATAAATTACTTTTTCAAATATTCGAACTACAACTACGTATATATATACAACCTGAAAACGAAAACACAAAAAAGTTTTCCGGAAAAATCAGGAAACTGTGGCAAACCGCAAAATTAGAAAATCACCTAAAAAATCCGAAGAAGTTTTCAGAAAAATCCAGACATTTTCCTGAAAAAACCCAGAAATTTTCCGAAAAAAACCAGGAAATTTTCCGGAGAAAACCCGGAAATTTCCGGAAAAAACCCGGAAATTATCTGGAAAAAACTAGGAAATTTACCGGAAAAAACCCGGAAATTTTCCGGAAAAACCCCGGAAATTATCCGCGGAAATTATCCGGAAAAAACCCGGAAATTTTCCGGAAAAAACCCGGAAATTTTCCGGAAAGAATTTTCCGGAAAAAACCCGGAAATTTTCCGGAAAAAACCCGGAAATTTTCCGGAAAAAACCCGGAAATTATCCGGAAAAAACCCGGAAATTTTCCGGAAAAAACCCGGAAATTTTCCGGAAAAAACCCGGAAATTTTCCGGAAAAAACCCAGAAATTTTCCGGAAAAATTAATTTCCGGATTTTCTCGGTTCGGAAAAAACCCGGAAATTTTCCGGAAAAAAACCGGAAATTTTTTAATTTCCGGAAAATTTCCGGGAAATTTCCGGAAAATTTCCGGAAAAAGTTTTCCTGGGGGGGGGGGGGGTGGGGGGTGGGGGGGTTGTTTGTGGGGTTGGGTGGGTGTTTGTGGTGGGGGGTGTTGTTGGTTTGTGGTGGGTGGTTTGGTTTGGTTTTTTGTTGTTTTTTTTTTTTGGGGGCGGTGTGGCTGTGGGTTGGGATGGTGTGGTAGGTTGGTTGGAAGATTGAAGATGCGGGGTTATTTTATTGTTTTAATTATTTTAATGTAATTTAAAAAAAAAATTATTTGTTTTGGGGGGTGGGGTTTGTTGTGTTTGGTGGGTTGTGTTTGTTTGTTGTTTTTTGTGTGGTTTTGTTGTGGTTGTTGGGTTGTTTTTTTTGTATGGATTTTGTGTTTTTTTTTTTGGTTTTTGTTTTTTTTTTTGTGTTTTGTGGTTGGTTTTGGGTTTTTGTTTTTTTTATTTTTTGTTTTTTTTTTTTTTTTTTAGGGGTTGGTTTTTTTTTTTTTTGGTTGTTTGTTGTTTTTGTTTGTTGGTGGTGGGTGGGGTGGTGGGTTTTGGGGGGGGGGGTGGGGGGTGTGGTGGTGTTTGCGGGGTGGGGGTGGGGTCGCTGCGGGGCTGGCGAGGGTCGGGGCGGGCGGGCGCGTTACGTGTGTGCGTCGCGGGGGTGGGGGGGGGCGAGGCTGGCGCGGGGGCGCGGGCGGCGGGGGGGGGGGGTTAAAAAATTAACACTTTTTGGTATAAATGAGCAGAATATTTTGGAAACAAAGCTGAATTAAATATATTATTATAAGTTACGTTATGATGATTAAACTTCAGACTGATATTACGACTGTATCGGTGAAAATTTTCGAAAATATTAGCCCCTGAATGTCAAAAAATGATGATTTTCGACAAATTTTGAATTTTTTCGAAAAGCAGTAAATCTACGTTTTTTTGCTTGGAAAGTGCTAAAAATGAACTCAGCGCGTCCGAAAACCTATAAAAACGTGTTTTTACATTGAAAAAATATGCGTTTGAATTTCCCCCCCCCCGCCGAACCTGCACCAAGCGATTGAGTCAACAACGTTTAGTGCAAGAATTGAATACTTCAATATTTATCTTAGTATTTAATATTTATTTATCAGCATTGAATAAAGTGATTAGTGAGCAAAAAACCGACAGTTTCATGCTTAATCAAATCAAAATAAACTTCCCGCTTTGTTTCAATTTTTAGAAAAGAATGAAACGTGTAGGTGCTAGTGTTTGCCGGCCGCTGGCCGGTCAGTAAAAGCGACGCCGGCCAGAGGTCCGCCCGGTTAAAATCAGCCTGCCGGCCTTGCAAAATTAGACGGCCGGTCAAAAACACAAAATTAGCCGGCCGGTCAGCCAGTCGACGAAATAAGGCCGGCATAACAGTGTGACAGGTTAAATTAAGACGAAATTATCCCGTGGATTTGGATGAAATTGTTGTTTCTGAAATTACTTGCGGCTCGGCCGACCGAATGGCTTTTACCGGCCAGCCGGCCGAACATCGTTGCGCATTTGCGCAAAAAAAGTTTGCGTCAGTAGCTTCAATAATTAAGCTAATGAAACTTTATAAATTGCTTTATGTTACATTATATACATGTGACGTTAATATGTTCTTTCGAATGAGCAAATTCATATCTCACCATCGGTGCGCGTAACTGCGACATTTTGTGCTTGCTCTTCGATTGTGTATAGTGTATATTATAACTAAAAGTCTAAGCCAGATGGGCACAAAAAATATATACTTCACCTTATCTCGTTGCTCAGAGCCATTATAGCATTCTAAGTTGATGAGTAAAGACGTCCGGCTGATCCAGCCTCCGGGGTTCGGTGCTTGTCTCGTTTAGTAGCTCTGGAGCGTCAGGGGTGTCATGTACACGCGGGAATCCCGTGGAAGGGGGCCAGCCCCTCAGGCACGGCCCCTTCACGGGCCCCTGTTACCTTCTGACATGCATGTGGTATATATATGCTCGCTCATTTACCGACCCCGTGGGGATAGACTGCTGGGTCGGCAGGAGCAGACGTAACCTTAGTCTGTTGCTCAAGGGGATTTCATTAACCTTGTTGGTGGGATTCGAACTGCCAACTTTTTAATTAACAGTCGAACGCCCAAACCAACAGGCTAAGAGGCAACGTAGATGAGTTCTTCAGAATTCCGCCAGCTTGGGTTAATGTGATCAAACTACAAGCGATTGATACTCGCTATCACGATGCGCGATTGAGAGGAAACACCAAAAAGTTTCTGCATGTATGCTGCATTCTACTATTCTAGTAAGAAATTCTTCTATGTCATATTGCCATTTTCGAAAGCTGGCACTCAAAATTGTTTGCGCGAATACAGATGAAGAGTGCAGGCCTGTGGCTGATTTAGATTCACACCTCAGCTTGATTTCCAACAATTTGAGAACACACACACACTAACACGTGTTCAGCCTTTCTGCGAGGACAGCAGTAGAAATTAAAACAATTTGGGATTGTTTGAAAGATGTGAAGTTAGTTCTTGTATAACACTAAAAATGTTTATGATATTTGGAAATTCTAAAAAAATCGGTATAAAAATTTGTTATTCGTTCAGAAAATTTGGGTACCCGAACCACTTTTTGCGTCCATGAACTGACTTGTACCCGAACCCGAACCCGAACTGAAAAAATAACCCGAACCGTACCCGAACCCGAACCCGAACTTTCGTCCCAACACTAGTTGCAGGGGTCAACAAACGAGAAACATCATAGCAAACCTGAAACATATAGTGGTGCGGGAAAAAAAACCCTATTTTCAACTTTTCGGGTCGTCCTGTGCTCCACATAAATCGGATCCATTAATGCTCGTGGCTGTTATAACGGCCATCTTTCGCCTAACTGTTGCACTAATAAAATGGATTGTAACCACTCACGTTTCTGAGTAATGAGTCTCGAAACCTCCGGGAAAAAAACCCTATGCGGGAAAAAAAACCCTAATGCGGGGAAAAAAAACCCTATCACTTTTTCTGGTTGTTCTATTAGCAGGGAATATAAACACAATTTCATCGTGTTCTACAACTCTTAGGCTGCAGTATGGACTAAAAAAACCGTTTCTGCGACATCCATGTGACTCACAATGATTCTTCAAAAATCGACCCGTTTTGGCAGAAATGACTTCTGCCCAAATAGGCATTTTTTCCGTATTTAAAAGCATTAAAAACAGATTTTTGCGCTTATTACGTGAGAAACAGCGGACAAACACCGCCCGCGTCTATCATTCTTGGATTTAATTGGTACGCAGCAGCTAAAACCTAAATATTGCAAAAAATGCCAAATTTTTGGTGAAAACATCACCACAACAGGTTTCGCAAGGGGTGTCGGGGTATGGGCAAAAACGACAAAAACGACGTTTTGCGGCCAAATAAACGGTTTTAATGAACTCTACGCATGTTGTTAGCCCAGATGAACTAACTTTAGTAGCAACAATGGGTGAGTTTAGCAAAAAAATGCCGCCAAACAAAATAGGGTTTTTTTCCCCGCAATAGGGTTTTTTTTTCCCGCACAAACTTTGACCAGTCACTGGTCAACCACAGCGTTTTTCACGGTTTTCGAGCTTCAGAAGTATAGAGGAAAGGTAACTCTCTTGAAAACTGCAAACGGCGTTGGTCAAAAGTGTTTTTTGTGAAAAATTATGACAAGTCGAAAATTTTGTCACTTTGGAATTTTTCAACATGCAAAATTTTGAAATTTTATAAAAAACGCTACAGGCCTCAAAACTGCACAGAAATTGGTGTGGTAAGTCAGTTTGGGATGCGCTTTCCACCTGCATACTCAAAAAGGTCCTATGTCGTGAGGTTCGGCCAGGAAGCACTAGGGTTTTTTTTCCCCGCAAAACGCGTAGGGTTTTTTTTCCCCGCACCACTATACGTTGTATATAGGAAAAAATTGAAGAAAAACCATGGGTTACAAGGGCTGTCCTTGGACGTTCGTCCTCCACTCCACCCACCACACGGTTTTTAATTAAAAGCCACACAAAATATATAACTAAATACCCATAATAGTTGTCAGCATTACTCATTATTAATACACCATAGCAGATATAAGTCATGTATATACATTAGAGCAGTATATAATGAATTAGGGGCGAGATCCCCTCGAAAGAAAATTTTGGAAAATTTTTGAAATTTCAGTGTAATTTTAGTCAATTGGGAACGTGCCGGAAATTTTTTTCAGCGGTGTCATAAAACCAAAGAAGACCACAGGAAAAAAAGTGAAAAGGGGGGGGGGCTGAAATCGGGAAGGGGGGGCTGATGTCCCCCTACCCCCCCACCTGGGTACGCCACTGTATTTTGGCGGGTCACCGCTAGGCCGAATCGCCATTAGGCCGAAATTTCGCCATTAGGCCGAATTTCCGCTAGGCCGAAAAGAAATATATACAAATGAATACAAATTTGTTGAGTACAATTTTTAGAAATGTACAGTCTCCTACCATTAGCAACATACAGTATGAATGGTTTACTGTACAGTCTGTACTGTATGTGCATTGTACACGTAATATGTACTGTTTTACATAGATTACTGTGCGTATGCTCCACAGACACATTTTCGGCCTGACGGCGATTCGGCCCAGGCGCGGATCCAGAAATTTTCAAATGGGGAGGCCTACCTCGGGTGACGAGACGACCGGGCGGGGGGGGGGAAGCGAGCGATCAATCTCATGTAAAAATTTTTCATGCCATTATTTTAGCGTGCTGAAATGCTGGAAGTTACCGAGATATTTGTAGTGACTGGTTATGGACTTGTAAAACATTACAAAAACTGAAGTAGCTGGATTTGATACAGGACAGTAGTCAGGCATTACTTTATATATCCTGTTCAATAAAGTCAGTCGTTTCATTTGGCGACGAGTGGTTTGTTTTTGCTTACCTGAACCCTAATCATGGACGTTTTGCGTCCACCACCGGCCTATCTTGAAACTCCTGGCGAACCGTCAATACCGTGGTCTCAGTGGAAGTAGTGTTGGGATTTTTTTCGAAACGTACCCGAACCCGAACCCGAACCATTCGTATCCGAACCACCCGAACCCGAACCCGAACTTTGGCCAAATGAACTGCATAACATTACACACTATATTTGAATATCGAATGTCAAGTGTGGAGCAATTGAGTCAACAACCTTTAGTGCAAGGAATAAATACTTTCAATATTTAACGTTGAATGAAGGATTAGTCAGCAAGAAACCGACTTGATTAAGTTTCATGCTTAATCAAGTCATATATAGTCATTTTCACCCGTTGTTTCGATTTTTAAAAAAAAGATGAAACGTGTATATAGGTGCTAGTGTTTGTTACCGGCCGGAATTTTTGGCGGGCCGGCCGACCGAACATTTTTGCCCGCCGGAGCCGGTCGGCGACTTACGCGGCCGGTCACAAACACTACTAGGTGCATAAGGTACTTATCTGGTACGAAAGTTGCGCAAAAATTTCCGTCTGTAGCTTCGATAATTAAGCTTCATCAAACTTTATAAATTGCTTTGTATGTTAACAAGTGACGTTATGCTCGTTCGAATTCGAATGAGGAAATTCATATGTCACTATTGGTGCGCGTAACCGCGACAGTTTTGTGTTTATTTGCTCTTCGATGGTATAACTAAATGTCTAAGTCAGATGCACTTATCTCGTTGCTCAGTGCGCTTATAGCACTCATTAAGTTTATGACTTATGAGCAAATTGGTACTCGCTGTCACGATGCGCGATTGAGCTGAAACACCAAACAGTTTCTGCGTGTCCGTTGCAGATTATTCTTCGCGCTTAACAAAGTCTTATATTTCATATTGGCATCTTCGAAAGCTACCGCTCACGAATTGTTCGCGCGAATAGACTTGCATAGAGTTAGGGCCTAGGGCTGATTTAAAGTCAGAGGCCTGCACGGCCTACTTTTTTGGCCCTTGGCCCAGCCCAGGCCGTTGGGAGCATTTTCAGGCCTAGCCCAGCCCGGACCGTTCAGCGTCGTCTGTCGGCCCGGCCCGTTGGCAGGAAAAACGGTCAGTGGCCCAGAGGGCCATAGACTCTGATATTGCGGTCAAATTGTGTTACTCGTACCAATAGCCAATATAATTCGTATTCAAAAACTTATGAGCGAAATTTATATTTTGATAAGTAGCAAACTCTTTCAAAACCAAGGGGGAAAGTGTAGTGACTGGTTATGGACTTGTAAAACATTACAAAAACTGAAGTAGCTTGATTTGATACAGGACAGTAGTCAGGCATTACTTTATATATCCTGTTCAATAAAGTCAGTCGTTTCAATATTCCCAATTGCGGGGGCCGGGGGGCGGTATCTTTAGAATAGAATATCTTTTAGAATTTCCAAATAAAATTTTCCATTGCAATTGAAAATTTAAGCAACAGTTGTCGAGAAACCGGAGTGAATGCGGGGGTCTGCCGCCCCCAGAAGTTAGAGCTTTTTTAGAATTTCCAAATAAAATTTTCCATTTTAAATGAAAATTTAAGCAACAGTTGTCGAGAAACCAGAGTGAATGCGGGGGTCGCACAGGAATAAAAATTTTAGTACAAAAAATGTACAAAAAAAGTACAAAACGTTACAAAAAAGTACAAAAAATTTTGTACTTTTTTTGGTGTGGAAATCCACCTACATACTCAAAAAGGTCCTTTGTCGTAAGGTTCGGCCAGGAAGCACTAGGGTTTTTTCTCCACAAAACGCGTAGGGTTTTTTTTCCCGCACCACTATAAAATGTTGCTGATATTGCCGTGATATCAAAATTTTTGTGTGATTTCAGCCCTCTGTGCTTTATTCAATCGTTTTCTCATTTCCCAGTCCTTTGCTCAGTCTCACCTTGACCGCTAGCTAGTGACCCCCTAGTGACCTCTCAGCCCCCGCCGCCTTGCATGACTCTGTGGCCCGCCGCCATCCGCCCCCCCTGTCGTCTCCCAGCTCTGGCTCCATCGCCGCGACTCAAACTGGCTACACTGACTGCTCTACTGCCCTCCAAGTCTCACGCTGGCCTCCTCCCCGCCTGCAGCCGCTGCCGCTAGTCCGACCGCCGCCAGCCGCCCACCACCGGTCCCCCCCGACTCAGCCGCTGGGAGTTCGTCGGGTTCGACCGCCGAGCCCCCCCTCGCCCACAGCCCGGCCTCCAGTCGCAGTCCCGCCTCGCCCCCGCCGGCCAAGCGACCCCGATCCCAGGCCCAGCTGGTATCCACCACTTGCAGTCCGACTGGCATGCAAGTCAGTCGCTTACAGACGTTTATATGCGTATATACATAATATATAATATTGTATTGTGTATATCAGGGTTGGCAGTCTCGGTCTCGGTCTCGTAAAAGACCCGAGACTAGGCTGGTCTCGGTCTCGGGCTCGGTCTTGGTCTTGGTAGGAAAACCGAGACCTGCCTTAGGGTGGTCTCGGTATTTCAGATGAGACTTCAAGTTTTCAAAATTTTCCAAAATCACGAAGATTTTTTTACAGAATCCCAAGCATGAAATTGTCAAAACTGTCTACTGCAGATGAATGTCAGTTCATTAGCAAACTTTGGCTAACTTCAAGTTAAAACTATGTAAAACAAACTAGATTTTTTAATTAAAGTTTGAGCTAGAATGGGTTGTCTGACTTAGCGATGTTGCATTATTGTATGTGGAACCTCACAAGCATACATATGTTAAACAGTAAAAATACTGCCCATCATTTACCAAATAGTGCTAAGTTCGTAGCTGATTTGTAATTAAAAATTTGCAAGGTTCTGCAACTTGACTAAGCGCGAATTGGGTTGCAGTTTTATTGATTTTATTAAGCCCCAACCTTTAAGCGCATGTCAAAACATCAATCAAGTATCTGAAAAAACCTAGGCGCAATCAAATGCTCTGTGGGCTATTCGGGGCATCAAACCTTCCCCCCATATAAATGTGTCAGCTGGAGAAACTTTTCTGGTCCGTGATGATCCCCCAATCAGAACTTCTGATAGTAGCACCACTGCCAAACGATTCCACGCTGGCACCCGACTCAGACTGCCAAAGTGCCAACTGCCGAGATATTGTATGCACATGCAATGCACTATAAAACGCCCTGTGGCATGCGAAAGCAGTGTGCGGAACTGCGGAACTTTTCAAAATAACAAAAGTTGCCAGAATAGCGGGAAAAATCCTATGTATTACCACCGTCAATCACCTATATACTCTCATGCATCCGGTCGTTACAATGTTAAGTTTCTCGCAACTTTGCAAGTCATACACTCATACAACACAACCTAACCTAATGGTAACTTTTTTGTAACTTAAATTTTTACGTTTCAAAGTATCTCAACAAACTTGAAAAAAGGTCCCCCAAAAGCTGGTCTTGGTCTCGTAGGTCTCGTTTGGGTGGTCTCGGTCTCGGTTGCAAACCGGAGACTTGCCAACCCTGGTGTATATATATATATATATATATATATATATATATATATATATATATATATATATATATATATATATATATATATATATATATATATATATAAAAAAAAAAAAAAAAAATATATATATTCGCCAAGATAGCGGACTCTAAAATTGGGAGGGGGTCTTAAATTTCCAGCACAAGACGTTCACTAGTGAGCTCCTTTACTTGTCCACTATTCCAGTGGGCAAGTATACTCATAATGACTATTAACTGTCCTCTGGCTGCCAATCTTGTTCTATTATAATTAGTGAACGAACGGGATTGAAATCGGAAATCTGGATCGGGATCTTGATCGGCACCGGATAGGGATTTTATATATATACCCTCGGGATTCGGGATCCGTTTGATCACCAATAATGATGCGCCAAAAACTGGCTTGCTTTCAGGATAACCGAACAGGCAGTGGCAGTAGCGGGAGTCAGCAGCAGCAGCAGAGTGGCAGTGGCAGTAGCAGTGGCAGCAGCAACAATGAGGCTAGCAGCAGCGGCCTGGGCTTAGGAGGCGGAGTCGAGGCTGCTAGCCTGTCAGCCGCCACCAATCAGCTGCCGCCCGATGACGTGACGCGACTCAAGCGTTACCTTCACGACGGCGTCATGTCCAATGGCATTGCGTCCACGTCAGACTACGCTCAGGCTCAGGCCTCCAATAATAGTGTCCCTGACCCCACGGTGACCACCATTAGCTCCCCCGTCGACCGACAAGTTGTGCGACTGATGGGGCAGTATTTGCGGGATTTGGGATTAGGGTGGGTTTTGGATTAGAATTTAGGGGGATTTGTTTGGTTAGAGTTGAAGAAGGTTGGGATGAGATTTTGGGAGGAGGTCGTTATGAGAAGTGTTTCAAGTTAAGATGTTTAGTTCCTAGAATTCCTAGTTGGAATATGTAGATTTGGAAGTTTTTATTGTGTCTGGATTTATTATCTTATGCATCTTCTGTCCAATACTAGTACTGAGTGGGACAATGTACGGAGCTGTGCACAAATACGAGCTATATACAGTTTTTTCAGAAAATATTTGTATTGAGATAGTATCTGTATCGGTTATCATCAGTTCAGCAATCGGCCAACCACTATGTATATTATATAACTCTAGTTGTGCGACTGCACAAGTAAACTGAAGCTGAGACAGAAAAAGTTATTGCCTCAAACTTCTGAGGATTGTTGGCTTCGGGTAGAACTCTAATCGTAACACTATGCAAAATGTTTAATAATTCTTTCAGAAAAACAGTGGATACCCTTGTGAAAGAGTCTGGCTTTGAATTGGAACACCCTGCTGCCGCTCGTTTTCAACAGCACATTTTGCTGGGAAAATGGGAGCTTGTCAGTGTTTTATGTATTGTGTATAAGTTATCGTTATAGTTGTAGTAGAAGTTAGTTAGTTGGTTATTAACTAATGATTAAGTAGTATTGAATGATTAAAGTTATATATCTGTTTAAATAATGTGACTTAAAAGATGGATTTAATTGCAGTTGAACACGGGCTCAGGTGGCCTTGACCAACCTTTGTGTCTACTATCACCGGAAAAAATAATTTTTGCAAAGATAAAGGATTATATTGAATTTTTTATAGATTGACCAAGATTTGAAATCTCTGGAGTCGTGTGTTGAAAAAGAAGAGAAACTAACAGTAAGTTGACATAGACATAGGTTTATAAATAAGTATTCTGTTTTTGTTGGTTTTCATTCCTAGCAACTGTTTAGAGAGGAACCGACCCCCTCTCTTGCCGCTGGCGGGACCCCACCTCCCTCCCCTGGGTCTGAATGTTTGGGGGTCTTACTTCCCCCTAACTCTATGTTTGATTTTGGCTCAGTACATCATAAATAACACAATTTCTTTCTAAACTCCAATGCTCCAATACTTCAATAGTCCCAGTCCAGATAGGGAAGTGTGGCAAAGCAGTATATATTAGCATTTATACTATCATTTTATACTAACCATACCATAAGTCATATCTACAGAACACTAATTATCATTCCACCGCCTTTCCTATCTTATAATTTTTGTATAATATATTTATATTTTTTATATTTTGTTCTTTTTATCTTTTTTATTTTATTTCAGGAGATGAAATTTTTGATTCTGGAACAGCAGTATTTGGAGCTGTTGGATCGAGGCGCTCTGGTGGACGCACTGCGCGTTCTCCGGGAACAGCTCAGTCCGCTCAAATTCAACACTGATCGACTTCATCTATTGAGCAGGTTGGGGGTCAAGCGGAGCACAGTCCTAGAGCTGTTGGAGTGGATTTAACGGATTAGATTAATATTTATTTGTTTGGCCATTATATTATAATGCATGACATGGTTTCTGAAACTAATGTGTTGTGCAAATTGTTTATAACACCTTCCAGCAGTAAAAGCGGTGATGTGGTGCAATTTTTGTAAGCCTACCCTGAGTTTTTTTTCGCCATGAAGTTTGGAAGCCAGAAGAATGGTTCTGACGGCTGGTTTTGATGATTGTTTTCAGTTTTCTGATGTACAATAACGCTCAGGATTTGCGTGAAGCAGCGGGGTGGGATGGAGATAGTGCTCAGTCCAGACAAAAGCTCATGGATAAACTTCAAAGTAAATCTTAGATAAAATAGATTTCACAGGATAAAATTTAAATTAGTATTATACAATGTTGCATAGCCTTTGGTGTAAGGAATGTTGTGTAGATTTCGATCCAAATAGTCGTGGTTAGACTTGGGTCCAAGAAATATTTGCCGAATAGTTCTAAAAAAATCTGTTTACGCTGTGTCTAAACAGTATGGGTTAGACTTTGGTCTAAAAAAATCTTGGTTACACTTGGGTCTAAATAATCTTGCCCTTTGGTCGTCTTTTTTGATCTTGGTTAGACTTTGATTTAACGGCGTTTTGTCTAAACGATATCATGGATAAGACTTTGGTCTTAACAATCCTAACTAAAAACAATCTTACCTGAAGTCTGACCAAAAAATCCCAGGACCGTTAGACAAAAACAAACACGCGATTTCATTACGAAAAGAACGAATAGCAAGGCATCAAGAGTACAGTGAGTAGTCACAAACATCACGCGATTTTATTACGAAAAGAACGGATATCAGGAATCAGGAGTACAGTACAGCGAGTAGTCACAAAAATCACGCCACCTGCAATAATTTCTGGTCAGACTTTCGACAGCCCCCCAAGTCTAAGTCCATTATACTGTTTTTAGGCTTCCTGCCCGCGTCTGTGATGCTGCCGCCGCACCGTCTGCGGAGTCTGCTGGAACAGGCCGTGCAGTATCAACACCTCCAGTGCCCTTACCACAACACCAAGGCAGACCCCAGTCTTGACACACTCTCCCTGCTCTCCGGCCACATATGTGATAAGTAGGACGACTAATTGATTAATTCGTTATTTATTATTGTTAATAAGTTATTAAGTATAATTTTTTTTATTCAATTTAATTGTATAACAGTCAAGTTCGGTACAAAGAAAATGCCGTGAAAGAACAAAAAACGTAAAAAAGCAAACATTATGTAAAACTTGTTGACAGCATGATATGTGACATGGCTTATGCATGAACATTGTTATACATATTGGATAAGCCGCTGCTATTGTTTGTAGCATTTACTGGGCATGTAGGGGTCGGTCTCAGATTTTATAGCTTTCTTATCCCCCTTGTCTTAAGGTTTTTATTTAATTTAACTTTCAAGTTAATACTAATGAAGTAAACTAATGAAATTGTGAAATTAATTGTGAAATGAATTCGATAGTGAACCAAGGTTTTTCTCTAACTGTTCCGTCTGGACTAGATTAGACATAGATTGATTGTGGAGTGTGCTCACAATATTGACTTTATATATATACTCTTTCTTTTTTATGCTTATTTGTTTTTTATGTTTTTTTCAGAGAAAGTTTTCCCTGCAGCACTTATCAGGTGCTGTCTGACCACGGCGATGAAGTCTGGTACTGTCGATTCAACCACGCTGGCACTTTGCTGGCCACCGGATCCAAAGAGTCCACCGTGATCATTTGGAAAGTAGATCCTGTAAGTAGTCATTAATTGTGCTCCGAGCAGCAGTCAAGTAACCATAGCAACCACAGAACACAGAAGACATGTCTGACTGATGCTGATTGGAGCACGTGAGGCCGCCTGCGTGCTGATTGGAGCACGTGCACAGGCGTCTAGCCAATCAGAAGCGAAGCTCGCTTCTGATTGGCTAGCCACATGTTGCATAAAACGGCAACATGTGGCTTCAAAACGACCAGCACATCTGCCTGCGCTATAACACAGGCAGAAAGGAGAGTGTCTCACTCTTCTTCTATAAAGAGTGAGACACTATTATGTACTCTTGCTACTACTAAACTACTTACTACTATGCAGTAGTTTTTTATACGTAACTAAAGCTACATGGTATATACTATGTTGGACAAAAAAACATTAAAGCCTCACCACGAGACAGTGCTGCAGCGAAAAAGCTAGGAAAAAAATTAAGGCTGTGAAGGCGGGTTGCACTATCCTCATTAAAAATATACCATAATACAATGTGTACTGGTACATTTTTATTGTTTAGTTTCTCTATACTTGAAGAAACATTATTGTGTTTGTTTGGTATGAGCATTTTTCAGACAGCTTGTGTAGTTAATGTCATACAATATGTAACGCGGTCAAAATTTTGAGGGGTCTCCAGTCAAATTTTAGGGGACTCTCCCTCCCTGAAAAAAATGGCAAAAAAGTGAAATTTTTACTCAGTTTTGTCCAAACTTTCTAAATTCTTTCCCTCAACCCCTCGATTTGGGAGGGGGTCGCCCCATCCCCATACGTCAACACGGAGTGTAATCAGGGAGGGGTCCTGTACGACATTTTGACTGTCCGTGTACCAAGTCAGTCAAAAATGACCATGTTTTAGACAGCGAAAAATTAAAGATTTTTTAACATTTTGGCCAAAACTCAGGTTAAAATTGCATGAATTTGATAGAAATGCCCATATTATTTAAGAGCAAATTTTATAGAAATTTGGCTTGCCCTTGTACCAACATCAAAAATCTTTTGGGTCCCGGACCCCACGCATAGCCCCCCCGTGTTCAACTGTGCCCATCAGGCATGTATGGTTCATGCAGTTCATTTTATAGTTCATGATTTGAGGTAACCCACACGCTGCGCCGTAAGGACGTGCTAGACGGCCATGGCTACGGGGCGGCGTACATGGCTTGGTCTCCAGACGATCGCTACCTAGCCGTGGCCGGCCCCGAAGACTCTTCCGATCTGTGGATTTGGGATGTGGAAGTATGCTGCGTGGAGTATTTTTGGAATAATTATTAAGATTTAGGATTAGGGTTTTTGAATGGATTTAACGGGTTAGATTAAAGTTCGTTGGCCTATAATTGGTATTAACCTTGTCTAGAATGCACGCGTAGTTTTCTACGCCAAGTATTTTTCATACTTGTTGCGTGCACAAAATTGTGTAAATCTGCTTCTAGTACGAAATAAGTTAATCCGCAAACAAAGTTTAATCTAATCCGTTTAATCTATTGGTGGCCTTTAACCAGACGATATGAGTCTGATTCAGGAACGTATTGTAGTACGTATTTCGACTGCACAATGTACTAAAAAAATTCAAGCCATCAGTATTGATGCTTTCTAAGAAACTTCGGACAACGCAACCTTGACAACTGATAAGCTTTTATACAACGCCTCCCGTCCACACAGGTACATGGGGGTCTGGGGGGGCCCTTGTCATTAGATGTTTTGAGATTTTGATTTTGCGATAAGCCTTATCTTTGTGCTGAGAAAAAATATGTCGTTAATGTCCAAATTTGCCTCTGATGGCTGCAAAATGCTCCAAAAATAAAAAAAACCGCTAAATTAGAAAATTTAAGTCCCTAAAACGCGGAGTGAGCCACCCTAAAAATTCAAAAATTTCGGAACAAGTCCCTCCCCAGACTTTGACTCCGTGTACACATATGCCCCCCCTTCTCCAATAAAGCCTGACAAACAACAGTTTTGCCACGTCCTTATTTTAGTGGCATCTGCGACTACTTGCTGTACTATTGAGAGTCAAAATCCATAAAATCTATTCTTTTCGTAACGAAATCACACAGTTTCGTTTTGTCAAGTGGTGCAACTTTTTTTGTCAGACTTTCCGTTTCGTTGTTATTCCAGCGTGGCGAACTGCGACACAAACTGGTGCACTCAACGGACGACAGTCTTTCATGCGTTGCCTGGTATCCAGACAGCAAGCACTTCGTCACCGGAGGCACTAAGGGACAATTCTATCACTGTGTATGTTCCTTTCAGACTTATGTCTTCAATTAGGTGAATAATGTAATATAATAATAATAAACCCTGTTCTTACTTATCCGATTGGACGTTCGTTTTTGTGGTTATGTTCAGTTTTTTCGCCATTTATGTCATTTAGTTAAAACATGTTACGAATTTTTTAATTTAACTGTTTTTGGGATAAACATGTAGACGCCCATACTGTGTACAAATAAGTTTCGAGTGTTCAGGAGTCAGGTTTTGTGGGCTGGTCTACGGAAAAAGTATGCACCAGGTGTAGCGAGTGTAAAATTATCTCTAAGAAATGATAGCCGTCCTTCACTCGGCTTTGAAAATCCCCGCGCGGCCAACAGATAGACATAATGGGGTTGGTAGTTGGCTAGACCTTGGGTCTAAATGTGCAACTAGCAGATTAGTCTAAAAACTAGGGATTAGAGTTTGTCAGCCAGTTGTCAATTGAGTACAATTTGGTAGCTTGTGCAGCTTTCATATTATCCCATGATTTTAAAATTTATTCCAAAACCTCATGATTTAAACGGACTTAACTATGCACGCTAATTTTAAGAGTGCATGTGAAATCCTTCTAGATCAGTGTTAGTTTTGAATTGGGTTCACAGTAAAATTAAGCTACTGACTTATTTTCACTCGTTTAGTATTCTCTCATATTAATTATAATAATAATTACTCATAATTATTCATTCTAAAGCTTTAGACTAAAATAAATAAGTCCAGACCGTTTGATTCGGCAACAGAATAGGCCCAACGAAGTTAACTTCACAAAAAGTAAACAGAATCCAATGAAGTACGACTAACAGTTAAATTAATCAATCAATTTTATCAATCAAATAATAAATCAGTCAGTTGAATCTTTATAAACTAAAATAAGTCCAGACCGTTTCATTCGGTAAAGAAATGCACCCAGCAAACACCCAAGGACAACTACTGTGACATTTGATCAAACAATTATAATTAATCAATTAATTATTAAGTAATTAATTAATTAATTTGAGGATATCGACGGCAGCGTGCTGAACCAGTGGGAGGGCATTCGCGTGCGCAGTCTGCACTGTCTGCAAGACGGGCGATCAGTCCTGGCCGCCGACACTCACAACCGAATTCGCTCATACTCCTTTCAAGACCTCCAGGATCGCACTCTGTACGAGGTTTTTTATTTTTTGTTTTGTTTTTATGTATATTTTATATGGTTTTTTGTATTATTATGTTTTATTATATATTTTTTTTAATTATGGTACCGAGTTTGATATTATTTGTCGTGTCATTATATTTGTCGTTGATATTCACTAATTGTAACGTTTGGATATAGTTTCATTTTGGTTGATTAGTTTCAATATTGATGCAAATTCTGTTTAATTCGATTCAATTTATGATACATCTGACCAAAAATTTATTATAAATAATGGCCACCAAAGAGTTAGAAATAGTAAAGGTTCAGGCTCTTCGTTAGAAGGCTCCGATATTATGTGGAATATACTAAGCTCTGACCAGAAAATGTTGAACACATAGAACACAAGTTGGGTTGATTTATGCAGCTACTCGCTGTACTCTTGATGGCTGAAATTGGTTCTTTTCGTAATATTGTGTGAAGCAGAAATATTTTCTTCGGTCTCAGTGGCCAACATTTTCGTCATGATTCTTTGATTTTTGTTATTGTTGTAAAATTATAAAATGTACTAAATTTCTGTACTAATTGTGCTTTAGTATTCGAGAGGAGCATTCCATAACCAATTTCTCTCTTGACTCTTCAGAGCGCTATGCACTTGTTGGAATCGCCTCTCAGGTATGACTAAATTGTGTGTAAAATTGAAGGTATTTTACACTTTTCGTGGGAATTTACACATTGACGTGGATAAATGCAACATATTTATATATGCAATATTTTATTTTTTTAGTGCAAACTATCACACAATATTTATATTTTTAATGTGTTTGTTCGTTTCGTTTTTTCCTGTACCTGGTGGCATTATAGCATAGTAGGTCCGTAAAGGTTTTTATGCTGGCAGTAATTTGTTATTTGTTTTGCTTTTGCTTTTAAATAAATAAATCAATCAATCAATCATAGTTGAACTTGTTGGAATTTATACATACACGTATCCTTTCAGACGACAAAATTGCGGAATAATCACGCCGCGTTCGTTGGCGACGAACTGAAGCTTCATTCAGTACTATTAGTGGCATGATTATCACTGTAATTTTGTCGACTGAACGGACATACGGCTGTAAGTATGAATCCAGGGTTTTTTTTTCAAAATCGGCACTGTGTAAATTAATAATTTGCTGTGTAAATTAAGGGTATGTTGTGTAAATTTTTGAAAGTGTGTATTTAGGCATTTTTTAGGTAAAATTATTTTTTGCACTTAAAAAAACCAATATTTTGACTTTGCGACGAAACTACGAAAATAAAATTATGAAGAATAAGAATAGAGTGTACGCTGTGCACCCTAGTGCCGACTGCACCCGTGAAACGCCTTATACGCAGGTTTACACAGATCTGTTTCATCAGCCAGATCCTACACATTTTTTAATTCCGGGTTTAAAACCTGCTGTGCAGCTTTGAAAGTACTTTAAGTATCACATACATGTAACAGCACCAAAATTTGGGTATATAGTATATACCCCTCCCCCCCTGGTGGGGGACCCCCCTCCCCTGAATCAAGTAACCCTCCTCTCCCAAGACTGACGCAATTTTTACATTTTTTTAGATAAAAGTTAGGTAAAAATCGCTTAAATTTCATCAAAAATGGCCAATTTTTAAGTGCCAATCTTAGGGATCCCGCAGAAACTGGAGATTTTTTGTTTTGAGTCAAAAATAATACTTATTTTCTTAAAATTAAAAAGCGGTCACAGGCCGCAGTCGCCACTTGGCGATTTTTTTTAATTTTTACTACCAAAATAGGCAGTTTTATCAACTTTTGCGCGGAAATAGGGCTGTGTAAATCAGTGTGTATTTTTATTTTTTGTTGTGTAAATTAGGCGGCCGATGTGTAAATACACCCTATTTTACACAAAAAAAACCACTGGAATCAACACTAAGGCGTTTCAGGATTATTGGTCATTTGTTGTTTGTTTCAGGGCCTTGACATGTGGGACCTTGAGGACCGCACGCTGACCCGCCGCTACCGTGGCTGCACTCAGGGCTTCTACACAATTTATTCCTGCATTGGGGGCCTTAATGAAGATTTCATTGCCAGCGGCAGTGAAGGTAGAGAAAGGGGATTTACTGGATTAACGGGATTAAATAGATTTAAAAAAATGGGTGCCATTCTCTGACATTTTTTAATAATGATGGTGGAAAATGCTTACAGCCGTTAGCCGGTCAGGTTATAAGAAAGTCAGTAATCGCGCTTCGCTTGACATTGAATGAATAGTAGTAGTTTGGGCTGTGAGAATTAAAAATCAAATTTGGCTGACTAGAGGTGCTTCTGGTCGGTCATTTTAGGTTTACGCATGAGTCGATAGTCAGTAGGTAGGTAGGTTTTTTTGGGGGGAGGGGTGCCTATCCATCCCGCCCCTTAAACACGTATGAATGCTTACATTAAAGGTGAAAAGCAAACACTCTAACTTCGTGACATCTGGCCTATTTTTTTACCGGATTAAGGGGGTAATGTCGTTTTCGTGGTTTTTGACATTTCAGCGTAATTTTTGCGCCCACAGAACTCAAGCTAAAAACGGACTACGGCTTCGAAACTTTAACCACATTATCTTTAGGAAAATATCCCCACCCGTTTTTTTCCTTTTCTAAAAATAGTTTGTAGAGTCGGCGTTATGGGCTTTTGAAAATTTTAGAGAAAAGTCAAATTACGTGATTTTTGCACGAAAATGTCATTTTCTCAACGTAGAAACGACTTATCAACTATATCAAAAAAACGGGTGGGGATATTATGTCAGTGCATAACTGCAAAAAGTTTAGTAGTTGTTGGCTGATCTTGAGTTTCATAACTGTGGCGCAAAATTTAGTCAAAAAAACCGCTGATGGGGTGTATTCAAATGATAGCAGCAGTAAAATTGCAAAAGATAATCTGCTTTTAAATATAGTTTTTTAAAGCTAGAAGGTGTAAAAGAAAGTAAAAAAGACAGACCGCTCTAGTTTTTGTTGAGGTTAAGTGCAGTTATGGTAGTTTAAAAAAACACCTAAAAACGCAATTACCCCCTTAAAGGGTTAATTTTAATTTTTTTTTAAATTTTAACTATTGAATGGTTTAAAATGAAGCTAAAAATTGTCATTCCAAAACGTCAGGATTAAACGGATTTAGCTTTTAGCGCGCTGATTTTCTGCTTTTCAGTCAGATTAAACGGATTTAAGTATGTATATACGCGTGCATGTTAAATCCGTTTAGTAGTCTAGTGGTATATGGTTTTGGAGTGGACTTAGGCAAAATAAAGCCGCTGATTCAGTTTAACTCGTTTAGTCCGATTTGTCATTCCTAAACCTCGGTCTAAAATAAGGTCCAGTCCGTTTAATCCGATTAAGGAATAGATAGGCCCATAGAGTAATTTTGGGTTTGCAGACAATCAAGTGTACATTTGGCATCGCAGCAAAGAGCGCCCAGTCTCCGTGCTGTCTGGTCACACGGGCGTGGTGAATGCCGTGGCCTGGAACCCTCGCCATCCGTCCATGCTGGCCAGCTGCTCGGACGACGGCACTGTCAGGCTCTGGGGGCCCGCCGCCTGGGATAGCAGTCAGACCACCGCTGGGGGCGAGACAGCCAACAGCAGTGCTGCCGGCTGCGGGGATGAGGAGAAATCATGTGAGGGATGATGGCAGTGGATTTGATTAGAGTGGAATAGATGGATTAGATTAGACTAGATTTTTTATTGGATTAGACAAGATTAGATTGGATAAGGATTTGATTGGACTAAACTAATTTAGATTAGGATTCGACTGTGTTAAATTAGATTGGTGGATTGGACACGGTTTTTTTTTTGCTCAAATTTGTGCTCATTTGAGCATTGGAACATAAAAATGAGCATTGAAAAATAAAAATGAGCATTGCTGATATTGCCCAAAGACGTAGCCAGAAGGAATTGCTGATACGTCTCCAGTTGACCAAATTTGGTTTAAAAATTGAAAAAATCTCCAATTTTTTCTGGGGGCTGCCGCCCCAGACTCCTGTAACCTTGTCTCCTTTGGTTTTCATGCTCCGGCCGGAAAAATTTTCTGATACGTCTCCAATTGACTAAATTTGGCCGAGGAATCAAAAATTTCTCCAATCTTTTTTCTGGGGGCTGCTGCCCCAAGTCCCCTGCAGCCTTGTGGATTAGTAAACTTGCGTTTGTAAGGCGTTTTATGAGTGTTAAAATTGCTAAAAAGTGCATTTTAACCCATTACAAAAAATCGAAAAGTCATTCCCCTCCCGAAATTTTTTCTGGGTTCGCCACTGCTATGCTGCATTTATTTGTGTAACACACTGTCCGATGTGGCGTTCCAATCTTTTGTTTTAATTTTCCTTTCGGAAACAATTTTTGCTACGTCTCCAGTTCACTAAATTTGGCAAAAAAATGAAGAAGTCTCCAATTTTTTACTGGGGCTGCTGCTTCCAAATCCCCGCAAGCATGTAGCTTTTGCGTTTCTACTGCGATTTAGTATTAAAACTGCGAAGAAGTGCATTTTAACCTATTACAAGAAATCGAATGGTCATCTCTCCCAAATTTTTTTGCGGGAACAGTCCTTCCCGTTAAAATAGTTTACGTCACCCCAGATCGGCCTTAACCCCCATAAATTGTCCTTTTAAAAAATTAGTGTAGCCCCCCCTTTCTCCGGTTGACGAAGAAGAATTTGTAAGCAAAAGACTGCATACGTGTTGTTTAATGTTTTGACAATGCAGCACGGCTAAAAAAACGATAAAAATTTTTGAGCATTCGAACTTAAAAATGAGCATCGAAATTTAAAAATGAGCACAAATTGAGCATTGGCCGTTTTGAAAAAAACCCTGGGATTGGATGAGATTGCATTACGTCAGATTAGATTAAATTACAGTGGATTAGATTGGTTTACACAAGATTACATAATAGTGTCTCACTCTGTTTAGAAGAAGAGTGAGACACTCTCCTTTCTGCCTGTGTTATAGCGCAGGCAGATGCGCTCGTCATTTCCAGGCCACATGTTGCTATTTTATGCAACATGTGGCTGGCCAATCAGAAGCGATCTCCGCTTCTGATTGAGTAGACGCCAGTGACGTGCTCCAATCAGCACGTGCCAGAAAATTGTCAAAAAACACAATTAACTTACCATTTAACGTCATAGTCAGCGCATACTACCAATAATCCCTGATAACGGTGATAAAAATGTAAACTAAGTATAATTCTGGGCAAAAAAACCTCCAACCCGACCGATCACTGCAAAACTTAACACTGGAATAGCTGTAATGGCGGCCAGTGTGCTGATTGGAGCACGTGAGGCCGCCTGCGTGCTGATTAGAGCACGTGTACAGCCGTCTAGCCAATCAGAAGCGGAGCTCGCTTCTGATTGGCCAGCCACATGTTGCATAAAACGGCAACATGTGGCCTGGAAATGACGAGCGCATCTGCCTGCGCTATAACACAGGCAGAAAGGAGAGTGTCTCACTCTTCTTGTAAATATAAAGTGAGACACTATTATTGTACTCTTGGTTTACTGTAGATTAAATTAAATTACATTAGCTTAGATTGCATTACACGAGATTAGAATAAATTAGAGTGGATAAGATGGAATTACTCGAGATTGGATTAAATTAGAGAGAATTGTATTGGATTATAATATGAAACTGGTTCGGATTAGAATGGACGAGATTAGAGTGGATTAGATTAGAATGGATTAGAGTGGATGATATCAGAGTGGATTAGATTAGATTTGGACGGTATTTGATTGGACTGGATCAGAGCTGACTGCAAAGGCCAAGCTCACAGAAGACAACGTGGCTAGAATATATTGATCGCTAATTTTTGGATGTGTTTTATGCTTTTTATATTGTCAATTTTTTTATTTTTTTTTCTTTCACTTTTCCCCCTGATGTTTCAGGGGCTCCATCCAGCTCCACAACCACTGGTTCCGCCGCCGGCGTGGGACGAGACAACACGGCGCCACCCCTGGGCCGGGGAGAGCACAGCAGCAGCCGACGTTCGCTCAGAGCTGGCAGTGACGTTTCCTGATTGGCTGGTTCTCTAATTGGGCGTCCTAGGTGCTCGCCTGATTGTGCTAGGGCAGAGAATTAGGTCTAATGGTGATATTCTGGTGGCGTCTTGTTGATTGGGTTTAATTTTAAGTATTAAGTATAGTTTAATTATTTTTGATAAATATAGTTATGGGGTTTGATTTTCAATTTGATAGGATTGGGGATATTTTTGGGTAGTATGCATTTTTTTCAAAGCGTATCATAGCAGCGCCGAACTACAACAACTGAACTTGAAATTGCAAGAATGAAATATTATTTGGAAAGGTACAGTTTGATGTATGAAATTGCAGAACATTGTAGGTAAATAGTGTGAAAAACTTTCTAATCATTATGTTTATTATTTAAGATAGAAATTTTTAAATTTAGATGAAATTTTGATGTGATATACTAATAGGATAAGAAAAACTAAAAGAAAAAGACAAAGAAAAAAGTAAAGAAAAAACAATATGAACTATTAGTTAATACAATAAAAGTAGACGCGCGTCCAATTATTAGACCGTTAGAGCTACTTCTCTGCACAGCGCAATTACTCACCCTAATTCTGACTTTTATCGCTGCTATAATGAATGCACTCTCCTTCATCAATATAAAGCTCAGTTCACTCACACTATAATATAATTAGCCATGATTAATCTTGTGGCCAGGGTTGATTCATACTTTCAGCCGTATGTCCTTTCAGCCGACGAAAATTTATAGAAAAGTTATCGTGGCGTACGATTAAGTGTAGCCGATGGAATTATGTTTGTACAAAACAAAGCTGGACGGCTCAGCGGACAAGGCTGTTAGTATGAATGGACACTTAAGCCCGGTCGGTTCATACTTGTCCTTAAGGACACAAGGACAGGGATAAATTTCTGTCAGCTGCTGTGAAAAATCTACAAATGCGTTTGAGCTAATTATTGGTATACGGTCTATACTGTCTAGAAGTAGCCTCAACAACTATAGTCATGCAAAAAATTGGCATTGTGCCGTTTTTCTGAAATCGCTTAGGGACAGAACGATAAGGACAAGTACAAAGTATTAGCCGAGCTTTAAGGCCGGATCTTATTTGTCCTTTTGTCCTTGTCCCTGTGGGTTTGTCCCTAAGCAATTCTTGCCAGATTTAATATCTAATCTGTTGCTTTTTGGCATGTACCAAGTGAAACTTAGTCCATTTTGCAAACGGATGTTCGTCATTTTTTGACAGCAGCTGACCAAAATTGGTCCTTTTCATTTCCCCTGTGTCCTTCAGGACAAGAGTGTAAACCGGACTTTATATGTAATGTGTTTAATCAAAGCCAAGTTCATAATACAGAAACAGCGCGGACGTCAACTAAAAAGTTGTATTTTCTAATTTATTTTCAAGGAAACTGTTACATATAGTTTTTTGCGTCCCGTACTCCCGTTTGGAATTGGCTTTCATAGTGCAATTAATTGATCTGTGAAGTTATATAATATGCTTGGAGCTTTTTTAAATTTTTTTTTCCGCAGACTGGTTTTTGCTTGTTTATATAAATAAATGAATACGTATATATAAGTACTATATACATACTAAAATAACTTTTCTTACCGATAAAAATTATTTCCGTTTTGAAATTTGTTTTATAAACTTTTGACTATTTTGATAAAAAGGATACTATTAGGTATATAATATACTGTGTTGTGTGGTGTGGCTTTGGCTAGCTAGCTGGCTAGCAGATTTTAATTATTGTGATTTGCGGTTTTGGAGTGGTGTGGTGTAATTACAGTTAGCTCTGTGTGTATTTAAATACTGTAAATTATTATTGTCCGATTTAATGTATATGGATTATTATTTACTGCTCAATTTATAATTTCATTGCTTATCTTTGTAACCTTTTGAGAATTATTGAGACAAAATTGTGTTGGTTCTTTTTAGCAGTTTCAATTGTTTTGTATACTGACGAAATTTTTTTCTTTGTCAGAAGTCAGAAAGCTAATTGAGCCCCGTGGTTTTATGTAAAATGAGTCATTTCACAGCAGAATTGGAAATTACACGTCTATGAAACATAATTGAACAAAAGTTTTTGTCAAAAAATTTTGTACGACTTGTTGTATTTTATGTTTTGAAGTTTTGTTGAATTCTGCAAAAGAAATGTATAGCTAGCCTCAGGGGCGGTTCCAGGGGGGGGGGAGTGCAGGGGGTGTGCACCCCCTCCCTTTTCGTCGGAAGGGGGGGGTGCAGCAGCTAGATGTTGAAAAGTGCCTGCCTCAATGCAACTAATTTTTTGCAAAAACCAAAAATTCGCTAGCTTCTGGGGGCTGCCGCCCCTAGACCCCTGCTTTATATGTTTTGCATTGACTTTCTCATTGAGGATTAGCAGTGTTCATGATAGACTTTGCGTGTTCACGCGTCAACTCTGAAGACTTCAAATGTGCTTTACCTCTAGGTCTTGTAGACTAGTCCGAAGGTTTGTAGTCCAAATCCCACCGACTAGGTTTCACAGTATCTCTTTGAGCAAGAAGAGACTAAAGTGACGTGTTTACATATTGTGTTCCTGTACGTACTATCCACTATCCAGCACTTAAGCACGTTATCTAACGGCGTCGGTAAACGGATACCGCAAGTATTGGGAAGGTACCTGAAGTTTGTGAAGGGCATTTACCTGAGGGCTGGTCTCTTCTCCATGGCGTAGTCCAAGGGCGTACCCAGGAATTCCCCCTTCCCCCCGCCGAATTTTTTTCCCAGTGAATTTTTACACAATGGTCCACCCTTTGGTTTTTACTACCATCCGAAAAATATTTGAGATAACGTCTCCAGTTGCCCAAATTTGGCCTATTAATTGAAAAAACCTCCAATTTTTTCTGGGGGTTGTCACTCCCAGACCCCTGCAACTTTGTGGCGCAGTGATCTTGCGTTTGTAATGCGAATTGGATACGCATTTATATCAATATCACGTCACATTTAGGTCCGTAAAGTCAACTGATTTTTTGAAAATCTAAAAATTTCTCAGCCTCTGGGTGCTGCCGCACCCAGACCCCTGACAACCAATTGCGTAGTGCTGAACTGTAGTTGTGATGTCACTATTAACGCCACGACGTACTCAAACTGGTCTCGTAACAATGCGAAACCATAGAAAGAACTAAAAAAATTTCGAAGCTGCACCCCCCCTTTTCAAAATCCTGGAACCGCCCCTGGCTAGCCTTAAGCCTTGGGTAACGGACCGGGCTTTAGAATTCGTTAAATTTATATATGATGTACTCTTTATACTTGTCTGTGTTCTATGCTCTTGCTGAGGCTAATGTTATGTAATGATGTATATAGTTCATTTGTTTAATTTATTCATGTGTACTCCTGTCCTTACTGATACTTGTGAATTGTATTTTGTATTTTTGCTAAGTGGTTGGTAAAAAACTTAATATTTATTAAAAATATTTACTGAACCCCTTTGTGACTCCTACAATTGAAGATGTTTTTTTACTAGATTTAGTGGTTTATATTTAATTTGTTTTTGACAAATATCACAGCGTGTGATGAAGCTAGTTTGCGAAGTTTTAAATAGGCTTACATATTATTTTCTAACTTTAGAAAATAGTGTGAGTAATAAATTTCTGTGAGGTGTTGTTTTGACAAAAAATCTGGGATTTAGTAAAGAAAATAAAGAAAATTTATTCTTAGCTTTGATACCTCAGTTTTTTTTCCCAGAGTAGTTCTTTTCTGCTTGTTTTTCCTTTTATCATAGCAAGAGTACATAATATAACAGGAGGAGAAATTGTTTATTATGACTTGGGCCTTGCGTCCGGACATTAGAGAAGTCAAAGCCGCATTGCCCATATTAATCTTGTCTAATGTCTTGAACTGAGGGGGAATGGTTCCTCGAAACCGTACAAAAATGGGCTATTTTGCGCTCCGCATTGGACGCAAGCCCCAAGGCATAATAGGGACAGTGTCATACTCTTTCTATTTCATACTCTTGATAAAAGTTATCCGTGGTACATCATATGGAAAATTGGAATACGATCCAAGTCAAAATAGCCAATTGGGGTTGTGAAAATTTTTAAGGGGGGGTCATCCTGAAAATGCTTGACAAGTCAAATTATTTGAGGTGGGCTCCCCCCCAACTTTAAAACAAACACTGTATGAGCCAATTAAAATTTTGAATAATCACGACAACACCCAAACTTTAGTATAGACTTATTACTTTAATAATTTTGAGGAATATAGTGATTATTATCCATGTAACATATTTTTGTATTTTTTCAACTTTACTTGACATGCTTATTTTTTCTGTACATTTTTATATTTCCCCTATATTGCTTGTCTGTAATAATTTATCTGTTGGGAAAGTGTCTTCATTTTAATTGATTATGTTACTTTAGCCTGCAGTCTGCTGTAAGTGGCTTGCTTTGATTGTGAGTATCTGTTTGTGTAGTGGTGAGTGCGCTTGTATTTGAGTCTGAAGGTTGGCAGGTCGAATCCCTGAAACTGTTTTTAACGTTTTATTTTTTCGTTGCTCCAATATAGCAAAATGTGCAATTGTTATGAAATATTGGTTGTCCAAAGTGAAATCTTATTGTGCTCGTTAGTAAATTTGTTTTTTACTTTTGTTGGTAAAAAAGTTGTACTTCGGTAGTTTTAAAGCGTATATATACATAGTTTTGTAAATTTTGTCACTTCCAAGGATGTTTTTTTAAGATTTTGAGGATTTAGTCAAACGACTAACTTTTTTTGTTTTTTTTTCAGGAAATTTATATCAACAGTAACTTACAAATTGCATTGTATATACTTTTTGTGCAGTGTAGAATCAATTCATACTTCTGTAGGCCATACAAGATCCACAGGTGTAAATTATTTGGTCATTGGAAAAATTGTTAATTATGTGACATGACCATACATGTACACGGGGTCTCGGTCTGGGGGGGGGCTTGTCCCCGAATTTTCGACATTTTAGGGGGAAGGTTTGTCCCCATGCTTTGTCCCAAAAACGCAAAAATTTCCAATTTTTGCCTAAAAATGGGAATTTTTCGCAAAATTCCGATATTTTTAGCGATTTTTTCGCTTTTTGCTCATTTTTAAAGCATTTTACGGCGATCTGAGGCGATTTTGGGGTTTCAGGGAGGGGGGCTTGTCCCGACGGGTCAAATCTGAGGGGGGGGCTTGTCCCGGACTTTGAAATCCCCCCCAGACCCCCCCATGTGCATCTGTGGACATGACTATTTTTTCAAGGAAAAAATTCACGATACTTGCCACAATATGTACTCGTCGATTTTTATATCAGTGGTATTTTTGACTTTGACATAAAGTGTGGTCTACAGCCTACACTATGACCTACTAACGGGGAATTTAGATTGGTGCAATTCATCCATTTTTTCTCGTGATCAATTATTGTGCACATTGTAATTGCCAAATGTAGTCCATTTTTTGTCAGCATTTTTTGCCTGGTTCGTACATGTCTGTCCGTTTTTTTAGTATAAACTACATATGAAACTTAATTTCCTGAATTCCTTGAAATTTCGCTAAACTTTTTGTTCATTGAGTAAAAGTTACAACTATATATATACTGTGAGAAATCGGAAAAAACTGTCTAAACGTCACGCCACCTGTTTTGTTCCATTGTTCAGCAATTTTTTGAAAAGGTCTTAGATTCAATGGAACCAGAATTTGAAATAGTATATAAACTGGTTCTTCTTTTATTAAAAACCTGGGGAAGAAGTCCTTTAAAGCCTTCCTTCCTGCTTTCTAATTTTTTGATGTAATTTATTTAGTCCGAATTTGCGGCATACGGACAAGTATGAACTACACTTTATTTGAATAGCAGTTTTCGTGCGTACTGCATTCATTGACCATTTCTTGTATCTTGACCTATCATTTCAATTTTTTTTAATTTAGTCGAAAAGAGTGAAATAAAGTTGTCACGCTATTTTGTAGTTTGAAAAGTTTTTAGCACTTTTTTGAGATATCGTGTTTACTTAGAGCAAAGGTTATTCTACGCATAAAAATAAGTTTTTAATTTAAATTAGTCGCTTGTGGATTAATAATGATTTGTTTTTTAATCTGTCGGATTTTCGGAATTTATCTTAGCTCTAAAGTCAGCCCAAGACGAAAACAACACAACGGCTGGGATTCGCAAAACATGTTTAACCTTAGATTGGGTCTAAACGTACTTTTCGTCCTAAAACTTCGTAAAATGAAACTTTCTATGTGTATTTCATAGAATGACGTGTTCGACTTAGACCGAGTTTAAGTTAAACAAGCTTTGCCAATCTAACCCATTGTGTTGAGGGTGCCGTATTTGAAATGGGATTTAGCGGATTAGATTTAAATTTCTCTGGGTAATGTAACTTTACTCTAATTTCGGTGTTATTTAACATTGATTCAGAACTAAAGTTTGAACCGCTAAATCCGATTTCAGATTAGGTCCCAGACATTTTGTGGCAAACTTGGCTAGCCACACTTTAGCATAATCTCAGCGCAAAAATAGTGTATACGAAGACGGGAGAGGTGAATCCCTCCTCGAAATCGACGGGTTTAATCCCTCCTCGAAATCGACGGGTTTAATCCCTCCTCGAAATCGACGTGCGGTACAATACTTGGAGGCACGATGCAGCGTGCAAAAGAACTTGTACAGCGAATTTGTAGCATGGGGTACATCGGCCGAGGAGTTATACCTACAGGTGTACTTACAGTACTTACATTACATTACATTACTCTCGTACTTACAGTCGATTTGTACTAAGTCCGTCAGCCAACTTTAAAAAAAGAATTACCTGCTTATATATAATCCTACTTGAATGTTGAGTTCCGTTGTTTTTGTTCCTTCTGGAGAAGGAACGTTTGTTATCGGTTTTTCCTGCTGCGCCACAGCGCAGCAGGCTTCTTTAGAATGAGTCTGTCGGTTGATAACGTGTATTTTGGAAGGTTTTGTGTGTGCGTTTGTGTACGTTTTGACTCATGTGATTGTGCGGGTGTATGTGAACGTGAGTGTGTGCACCAAATGTGTCTGTGCTGCTGCTGTGTTGGTATGTGTGGTTGACTGCATTTATTGTCTGCTGTACATATATACGTATCTGGGTTTGCTTTTGGTAGACTTTGCGAACTATATTCGACTAAAGAATAGTAATCAAACTTGCATTTTTTATCTTAAATTGTTTACAAAGTATCACACATTGTTCACATTTTAGTACTCACTACTCACTACTATCTCACAGTATACAATATACAAGGACCGCTCAAGCTTAACAGTACACTAAACAGCGGACATTTAGAAAACAAAATCTCACACCTGTGGATGCGATAATAGATGCATACAATTTCGGTCATTCTGTCTGTTATGATTGTTTGCAGCGCAGCAGGTTTTCCATTTCACGAAGTGATAATATAAGTTTGATATGTCCACGCCCATTTTGCATTGAGCTTTGCTTGTTGCTCCGATAACAGGAATGTACAATTTATGCAGCGTCCCAGCCTATAAGTTGGTGTGTATTTCTAGCCCCCAGACACCTCCTGCTTTTTTGTCCGTCTTGGGGGTGCCAAATCGACTATTAGTACTTTTTAACTTAAAAAATGTGCTGATGACATCACCTTCAACCAAACTAACTACCAGAAAAAGAATAAAAGTTGCTTTCACAGAAAAAGTCCTAAAATAAATTTGTTTCGCATTAGTTTTCATTTCGTATCAACTGACCCCCCCCTGTTCTTGGCAATTTCAAAACTACTGATCGACATTTGGTAATGTTCGTCTCCAATGGGAGTTGATATGCAAATTAGAATTTTTTTCTAACCAATAGTTTTTCAGACATGGGCGGGCCTTTTGAATTGGCCGTTTCTTGATTGGATAAGCAGACCGGAATCAAGAATATGCAAATAAGCTTTCTTCTATCAAACAGTCTAGTCTGTTTTGACTTGGGCAACAATGTGGTTGGCAATTCGTGGCGTAGTACACAGTTGGCGCAGCGTGGAAGCAAAATAATGTGAGCGGATGCCACAGGAACAAGACGAGGCGAGTCTACTACCATTCTCATTTGGTAACGCCCCTTGGTGCAGAGGATTCTATTCTGTCTGCTCTGTTGTCCCAGATACCATCGAATTTGGTTATTCAGTTTTCTTGAATGTCTTTATAATCCTATGAACTGCATTGGATTATCTTCATAGATATACACAGCATCCTTTTAAATTCATTGAAATTTTATAATGAATACAGTAAAGTGGACACAAAATATGTAGAATTTTCTGCCAAGTTAGATAATTTATTGGATTATTATTTACATCATGTACCTGTGCCAGATAGATACCAGTCTCGGTTTACTGTGTGGTTAGTCGATGCTTAGGTTTTTGGGGTTAATAAACCATACCGGACCGATTGTTGACGTCAGCAGTGGAACAGTTGTAGTTATTGTAACTAGTAGGCAGCTGCTGACGTAGTGTTTTTACATGCACTGCTTTTATATTTACGCACTGTTACCTACGGTACGGTTAATGGGCTACAACTACAATATTAATCAAAGGAAACGGCACATTGGCGGTTACATAGCACTTGCATAATTTTGTGTGTTACATACGAAGCCCTGGTCATGCGAAGCTACTTTCGGCAAATTGACTCGACTGCGACGACTTGGTCGCTACTCTCTACCATCATACTTTAGTTGGTTGCTCGAATAATGCTATGTGATCACAGGGGAGACTATGCTAAAACCGTGCGGCAATCTTTTTGCCCACAGTTTTCAGCACGTGATTTACAGACTACAGACTAGCTGCTCCCTTCTATGTGACGTATGTTCAAGTTTGACTGCGCATTTATAGACATTCGCCATGTCATAAATGTTAACAAGCACGTTTTGCGAGTAAAGTTAAACTTTTTAGATAGACTGCGTTGCGAGTTGCTTGTAGTGCTGAGGATATTCTTCGAATATAAAACGCGGCACTTGAAAATTTTCGAAGCGAGCATATTTAAAAACTTGCCAAGTACTATCAGCGTTAAACTTTAGCCAACAGTGTCACCAGTAATAACCAAAAATGTGTCCATCAGAAAAAATTTATGGAGGGTCAGTTTTGCTTAAATCTTGATTTACATAAGAGATGCAACGTCATCAACGTGAAAAGTTCAAGTTCGAAATTGATAATTGTATTGCAAAAGCGTACATAATAACCATTTTTTCCTGTTGCGCCACAGCGCAACAGGTACTTTATACTTGGTTTGTATAGGATTTGCAGAATCTGTAAATTACACACACTTACCTGACAGCATGCCTACCTTTTGTGTTGTGTGCGTGTGTTAGCTCTTACCTTTGCTGTAGTAATGTGCCGGTCATCAGACTGCTAATAACGCCATGTATATGCATTACCTATATAAGCTGTTATATACATATAATAACAGTGCAATAAATCCATCTCAAACTGATGAAATGGAAGCTTTAAAAAAACGGGGCAGGAATCAAACCGTCAGTCATCAGATTAATAAACAGAAACTCTACTATCTGAGCCACCGATTCGTGACTGTCACTATCAATAACCGGTATATTGAATTTATTGGCACCGTGCAGGGGAATCGTGCTTTTAGCAATCATCACTTAGCACACATTGTGACACGAGACTTCCTTTTCACAAAAATTTTATACGTTTTAAAAAAATAGTGGTTTACCAATTATTATCTCTGGAAATCAGGTTGACGCATCAAACTAAATGTTATCTCACGCTACATACTATTTATCAGTTATCAATAGTTAAAGACTCTAAGTAAAGAAAGTCCAAGCCGGAATAGCTTAGTTGATAGAGCGTTAGACTACAGATCTAAAGGTACCTGGTTCGATCCCAGGTTTCGGCTCTTTTTTAAAATTCAGGCTTCATTTTTTAACTTTTAATTGGCAGTTTTTTTGCACATTTTTTTGCCCAATAGTTGCTTTTTTAACTAGTACTAAAAACAAATTTTATGAGTTTTACTTTTTGTCATCTATGTTCATTTTGTTCATTTTATTGAAAAATTCCAAACATAAAATCCCGCACGGGGACATATTATGCTGTTGTGACAAACAAAATAAGCATGAACGCCAGCATTTTAACAACTTAATAGCAATTTAAGCTAAAACGGTTAGTAAAATTAGAAAAATAAACAAAATTATTAACAACTAAAGCGAAACATCTCCATTGTTTAGATTATTAAGTCTGTGAATAAGTGTGCGAGCCCGAAGGTTGAAAGCTTCATAAACAAAATATCATTTTCATAAAATTATCCTAAATTAAATTATTTATTATCATAAATTCATAAAATTTCGCTAATTTTTTTAATACTGTGTCGTTAGAGGTCATCAAAAGTATAAAATTTATGTATAAGTATTATAATAATAGTGCATAGTGCATAATCAAAAGTATTAATTTATTTATAAAATAAAAGTATGTAACGCTTGTACTCATGTAGCTTATGAACGCAGTGTTGTTTCGCGTTTTATTTCCTTTGGAATATAGATACAGCAACTGAGTTACGAAACTCTTTAATCAACAGACGCGGTTCTCTACTTTTAAATTAGAGCGTGTTTATCAATTTTTGTATGAGAGAATTTGGAACGGCTAAGCAGTAAATTTGTGCAAATGAATAACAGGATTTCATATAGTTTCGTCCACATAAAATGGCCGCATTTGATATTTCCTCTGGAATTGTGACACTCAGACCTCACCATGGACGACTGTCTTAAGGCATAATTATGAAGAGTGTCAAGCTCTTCTCATTAATACGTACTTTTTGTTTGCGATTATTTTTTAATGCGCAACAGGCCTAATGTTGTCAAACGTTAACCCTTCTAACTTCTCACTCACTGAACTACTTTTGCAGTAAACTTTTACTTGTTACGAGTTACAGCTCACATTTTACAGTAGCTAAACAACGCACACGCTCATCAGTGTGCTAGTCAGCTGATGTACGCTAGGCATGCTCAGCTGTTGTTTTGTGGCGAACGGCGTCCATACTCCATAGATGGACTCCGTAACCGCCACTGGGCAACGTTGCCATGTCCTCTGGACTAGTTCAAAATTTTTTACTTCCGACGCACTAATGAACATTCCAAGAAACATAGCTGCGACAGGTTTTGTTAAATAACTGTTTTATGCAAGCAAAAGTTGTTAGCACTGAACAGACGTAAATGAGAGAGCACTGAGCAGGCAGTTAATCGTACGTATAGGTATACACACACGATCTAGACACACACGCTCACACAAACAGTGTTAATTGCTGACCTAGCAGCAGTTTAACACTAGAATAGGTGCATTTGTGTGCTCTTGACGCACACGTTTGCACTATAGTATATACGCGGCGGCTGAGGCCGCCGCGTAAAAAAGAACTGGTCGTCAAGTTTTTTTACAAACTGGACTTAGCAAAGCTGTTATGTACGTATGTAGATAGAACCAAGAGTACATAATAGGAAGAGTATGACACTCTTCCTATTATGCCTAGCAGCGCGCGTCCAATGCGCAGCGCGAAATAGGCCTTTTATGTACGGTTTTGAGGGGGGGGGTACCCCCCCTCAACTGAAGACCCCGTACTCAACTGAGGGGGGGGGGGGTACCCCCTACTCAGTTCGATACCCCGTGCTCAACTGAGGGGGGGTACCCCCCCCCCCTCAACTCAGTACCCCGTCTTCAGTTGAGGGGGGGTACCCCCCTCATTTCAAGACACTGACAAAGTCTTTGCGCTACCCCCCCCCCTCACTTCAGTACCCCGTCTTCAGTTTAGGGGGGGGGTACCCCCCCCCCCCTCAGTTCAGCACATCAACAAAAGTCCTTGTCAGTGTCTTGAAATGAGGGGGGGTACCCCCCCCCCCCTCAAAACCGTACATAAACGGGCTATTTCGCGCTGCGCATTGGACGCACGCCCGTAGGCATAATAGGAAGAGTGTCATACTCTTCCTATTATGTACTCTTGATAGAACGGACAACACAGCCGTCAATCATTAACATACACATCCTGAGTTGTACTCGTAATACTGTATGTGACATCTCTGGGGAGGAACACTGCCCCTTTTAGGGGCAACTTGTTTTTATTTTTTCTTATTGTTTTTTATCCTGCTAAACAAACATCGGTTGGTAATACGAAGCCACTTTTTTCCATTTGATTTTTTTTTCCACTTTTTTTTGAAGCGAACCATCTGACATACATTAATTGCAAGAAAACTTGCCGATACGACAACTTTGTCTAAAATTAATTGACCTATAGAAGCGCTTAAACTAAAAAACGGTTCGTCCTAAAAACATCTTACCAATGTTCTCATCATTTTTTGATGACGATCCATGATTTCTGACGGAACCGTCATTCTACGACTCGTGCCAATTATACGACCAAAGGCCAAAAAATGTTTCATAATTAAACTGTCTTTTGCAAGATATCTATGTAAAACTTCTTTGAATTTAAGACGATTTCAGTCCTTTATTTAATTGACAGAACGGACTAATATACCTATACTTGTTGAGTGAGTGCCAATTAAGAGTCAACCATACATGTATGAGGGGGCGCGATAGGGGGGAGGGTCCCCAAAATTTGGGCAGAATTTAGAAAAAAAGGCACTTTTTGGCGAAATTTTCAGAAAATTTTGCAAAATTTCGGGTATTGGTCGATGTTGGGGGGAGGGTCCCCAAAATTTGGCCGGAGAGCCCCCCCCCAAAATTTGGACCCCATTACATGTATGGACTCAACTGTGTACGAAATTACGAATTTAGCCTTAGAGGAAGTAATTGGAAACTGTTTTCGATCACAGTAGCCGGTTTACAACAGTTTTGCCAAAACAAAGCAACAATACAAGTTGTTATTGTGTTAGAATTCGTAGACAAACAAGAACACGCGTTTTAGACATAAATAAGCTGTAAATTAAGCACCATGAGATAAGGCGCAAGATATAAATAGCAAAAAGCAATTAACAAACAAATAGAAAACAAATGCTTGTGAAACTTGAATAAATCTATTGGGTAACTTCGACGTAAAGAATTAGATCTTACAATATTTGCTTTTGCACATTGGGTTGTTTTATGTACAGAAATATTTTTCTTGGAGATCAATTTTTACCAGATCGAACAAGTTTGCTATTGTTAAACTGTGAGGAAAATCTTCTTAAAGGTTTCATTCTAAAACATCCCTTTTCAGTACCTAGACATAACTTTGAGCGCATTATAGATTGTGGAAGTTTTAAGCTTGTATTCTGTCTAAGCTTAAACTTAATCCATACGAATGCTATTAGTTCAGAGCCATTAAAATTTACACTTTCGCATACCGTTATTTTAATAATGGAATTTATTTTTAATATTAATATTAATATAAATACAATTCGTAAAATAATTTTAATTTAATATTAATATAAATAAAGTTTGCAATTTATTTTTAATTTAATATTAATATAAATACAGTTCCTGAAATATTTTTAATTTAATATTAATATAAATAAAATTCTCAAATTATTTTTAATATTAATAAAAATATTAATATTAAAAGTATTTTAAATACAGACTTTTAATATTAATATTAATAAGTCTAGTGCGTCTAGTTTAGACTAGTTAGACCATGTCGTATTTATCTTGGTTTGTTTTATGTTACATTCTTTGAAAAATGAACAAAAAATTAAATTTTTGCCTAAATTCAATTGCTCAGAGATTTGATCACTCATGGTGTGATCTGTACAATTAGCACCTTTTAGGAAAATTTTCAGAGACCATAGTTTTTGATACGGTAGTGGCACAATTATAATTTTAACGTCATTTAAGAGGAAATTGTTCGAGCTTTCAAATGATGGGTCACATGACCCTGTGACGTGACGTTTAGCGTGCGTCAAAATTTTGAAAGTGAAATTTGTACTTATTTTCAGGAAGTTGCGCCATCATGTGATATGTCAGTTGATAGCGCTGAAAATTGTCTTTCTAATGACGTAATTTTTATCTTTCTACGATGTTCCTAGCCTAAGCTGTGGCCATTTTTGTGGTTAACCTCCAGAAATACCAAACTACAAAAATGGTCTGTCGCGGAGGATTCTGCGGAGGAAAAATAGCTCCATTTTACGCCGTTTTAAACTCGAGGTCACAGCTTAGCAATGTAGTATGAAGCACTAACGCTTCTTTCAGACATTTTAATGAAACAGATGCTAAGTACCGTGGTTTCAGTAACAACTATTAAGCGTTGCTCGTAGCAACAGAAAAATAACTCCATTTTACGTTGCGTATAACTTTGGAACCAAGCGACTGTACGAGATTCGAAAGTTAAACGTCTGAATGCCACACATGGTTCTAACTGATATTTTAATGTAGAGTTGATATTTTCATTATCATTATGAATAGGATAGTATAAAGATTTTTTTTAAAATCTTGGCCCAAAATTGTGGACATTTGTACTTTTCGGCCAGACAAATGGTACGCAGTATATACGTAAGTAAATCTATGATTGCATCTTAATGTTTACTAATGAAATGATAACACTTTCGTAATAATAACATTCGTAATGATAACATTTTGCTCAAAAATCCCAAGTTAAAATTTGAAAAAACGACCCCCGGCTGGACTCGAACCAGCGACCAGAGGGGTGAGACGCCTCAATGCTAACCACTACACCACGGGGGTTACGACAATGGTAAGTTAAAATCGGTTTAAAATATTTTGTTTGTATTATTTGACACTATAGACTGATTCCAAAAAATAATTTTATTTCCATAAAAAGAGTTTAGCTTAGGTACTGTAATAATAATGATAAGGGTAATATAAGCTTTCGTTTGGCATATTCAGATCTGGATTATTATATTTATCATTTTGCTTAGGATAGTTTATATCCTATTAAATATCCTATTAATTATTAAAATAACAGTACTTTCGCAGTGGTACGGATAAAATTAGTTATTTTATTCGATAATTTATTTCTTAAAATTTCTACTCACATAACTCACCTCGGATTTATTCGGTACCTACATCTAGGGGAATCAATTTTACAAAAGACAGAAAAGAAGGACTGCGAAACAGCAATCTCAGCGAAAATTTTTTGTTTTTTTACTTCCTAATAGTTGACGCAAAATCTTTAAAAGTTAATGAAGTGCGGTTTTTTTCTTATCCCTACATAACCGTGTTTTCTTGTCTAACGAGCCCATTTTTAATTATACTTTGTTCGCGTTACTGAGTAGTGAGTAGAACTTTGAGCAGGAGTCTTTTCCAACCAAACTCAGATTTAGCAATTGTAACTTTTTATTCCGCCTGCAGGCGGAATTATTGGAATAACAAGCCCAACCTGCGGCAAAACCTTCAGTAAGTATTAAGAATTATGTTCAAGTAAGCTGACCAGCCGGTCAGCTAAAACCTGTTGTGCAGCAGATAATTATCTTATTGTAAAATGTGTATGCAAAAGTTCAATGCGTTTTTATGCAATCTTACAATAAGTTGTTTATGCAAAAACTGGAAGTAGTTTTAATTATCTTACAACAAATTATGTAGGAATGGGTTGTTTTGATGAGTGAGAAGTGTATTCATTCTTTCATGACCAAAAATGACTACAGTTCGCAGGAAATAGGATGTAAGATGCTGCCAACAAAATTATCTGGTCAAATGTTGGTACTATCAGCAATGTGACACACGCGCACTATGTGACACACATGAACTAAACAAACGCACATTGACATTTTTCCAGCTTACAGTGTAACTTTTGCACTAGACAATGATGTGACGCTCGCGCAGTAGCTCTAATATGCAAAGCAAACTAACGCACAGACGTACATTGCACTACAAGCCCAGTGTATTCCGCCAGAAATCAAAATTAGAGACCTGTTGTGCTGTGGCACAACAGGAATAACATTCTATGAAATGCGTGTAAGACGATTGTGTACGTATTGAATGCGTATGTTTATCACAGTGCTAGCTTATAGAATCAAGCGTGTTGCAACCGTGGGGGGCATGAACGCTATGAACCAGTTTTTGGGCTAAATTTTAACCCATACAAGCTGAATTTTATCAATTTCATGTAGAAAACTAAACCTTTGGCAATATTTTTATGCAGCTCCCCCTTTGCGTTCAAGTTCTTCAACTGTGCTACACGTGTCCCCCCTGTGCTGCAAAGTTAATGCCACCGTTGCAACTGTAGTTAAATGAAAATGTCTCGATCAGTGAGTGGCGCAGTGGTTAGTGCGATAGCCTATTAAACCGCAGTTTGGTGGGTAGATTCTCAGTCCGACGTCTGCGTTTCAATTTTTTCATTTTAGCCTTTTCATTTTCTACGACGGAATTTTAATCCTTTTATGAGTCTACTTGTATATTTCATAGCCATTTTTGGCAGTTAGCGGTGTAAATTTAATTATTATCTTTATTATAACTTGGCCAAGTTTCGGGTTTGGGTCATGGGGCCGTGTTTTCAAACCAAATAAACATAAATTAATCTAATCGCTCTTTGCTAACTCCAATTTCCAAGATAATATATAATATAAAATATATAAAATATATATATATATATATATATATATATATATATATATATATATATATATATATATATATATATATATGTACAGTCGTTTTCAAATGAAAATGGATTTGCCCGACGCCATTTCATCATCCGACGCGTCGGGTTTCATCACCGAGGCCGTCGGATGACATCATCCGACGGGCCTGGCTGGGCGTCGGATTGCATCATAAAGTTAGAAATTCGAGAGCTTGCCGGAAAAATTTATGAGGGTGACTCCTCAACGAGTTATGCAAAATTTTTGATAGTCTATTTTTATATGTTGATTAATAGATGTTTACCTGAAATATACGTTAATTTTACCTACTGGATTCTGATTTTTATTAGTTAAAGAAGCTAAACAATAAAATTCTTAAGCAGTATTCTTAATTTGCACTGAAGCAGCCACCCCTAGTCAAAACTTTAGGCCTGAACTTTGACAGCTTATTAATTACTGGCTGGGAAAACTCTAAGCGTCGGATTGCATAACCGAGGGCGTCGGATGACATCATCCGACGCGTCCGATTTCATCACTAATCCCGACGCCTAGAATCCATTTTCATTTGAAACCGACTGTATATGTAAAATAAAATATAAAAATCCATCCTCCCATATACTATATTTACACAACCAGTTGTACAAAACAAAACTGTATTCACAACACATACTCCGTTATCAATTTTTTCCCCAACTCTGAAACGGACAAGTTGATATAACTATAAGCTTAAGCTTATCGGTAATCTCGACAATTTTGGTCTTATTTCTGAGTCATAGGTATAACGGCCTACAGAATTATTCTATATTGGACAGTTTTTAATCGCTTTAATCCCCCAACAATAAGTTTTAAGTTTTTCTTCATAATAGAGCGTATAACTCTAGTAATTACGTAGATTAAATAAACTAGCTATAGCCAGTTATATACTTTACCATTGTATTAAACACCCCAGCATCTAGATTAACGTAATCTATACACCAGGCTTTGTTACAAATGTTGTTGCAACGCGTTAAAGTTTTAATAATGGCTTATTTTTGAGAAGTTAGCAGAATTTAATTGTAATTTACAGCTTTAATTGTTGTTTGCAACTGTAAGCAAGGATCTTAAAGCTTCTTTGCTGTTAAAACGCATACTATGTATGTATGTATATTAATTAATTTCTTCCAATTATTATATATTATTCTCATATAATTAGATCTGTTCGACCAAAAATCGTCAGAAATTAGTTCCGAATTGTTATTGTTAATTGTCAACAATTTGGAACTATAATTTCTGAGGATGGATGCATGCATTTTCGACTTCGAACGTTTAGTAGTAGTAGTTTTTATAGAATAATAAGTTATCCGGAAATCAATTTTGAAGAAAACATCAATATTTCCCCTTTTTTTAACAAAAAAATGAATAGGTATGGCTGAAACGATTGGAATTATTTAATTAATAAAATTTAACAAATAAATTTACTTAATATTTATGATTTAATATTTATTTATTTAATAAAAAAAATTAATTTTTTTACTTAATTAAATTTAATTTAATAAAATTAACTGTATGAAATTTTTTCAATGTTTTTCATCAAAACTTTGTATGGAATTCCAGCATTCACAAATAGCTTCAGGTTTTTTGATTGTGATCTTCTGATTTTCAGGTAGTTTCGGATGAAAGTTCTCGAACCAACAACATTTGAGACTGTCATGTGTAAAAAAAACAATCCTGCTCAAAAAAAATTGCTAACATCTCAAGCCGAGTTCACGTGTTTATTAACCCCTTTACTTTACTTTTCGTTACAATAGTTCCTTCTCTTGAACAAACCTCAAATTAAGGCATCCTTCTTTTTTCTTACATGAGCTAAAAATAGTAATAAAATCCGTTTTTCAACCTATGGAACATATTTTTTATAATTGAAACATTGTAGGTAGAACCTTCGCTAGGATTCTGCATTAAGTATGCAAACAAAGCGTATGCAAATTGGCATTGACAGAGAAATTGGATATTTTATTTTTCCACCCATCTTTACCCCAGTCTAGTGAGTTCATAGGATATTGTGCTGTTTGTTTTTTTCCAAAATGAAAGATTTTAATTACTTAAGTGTGTTTGAATAGTCCCTTGTGCTTTTTTAGTCTAACTTTGTAATGGATGACAAAGTTAAGCTTTGTTCTACAGTAGCTTGTTTTGACTGTCTGAAACTACACATGAGCATGGGGCAATATGGGGGGATTTTCCCCCAACCTGAATCCCCCCAAAAAATATAAAGTCCCCCTCATCCAGATCAGAGTTTAGTCCAGTCAATAATTTTATAATCATTTTTTATGTAGCAGCCCCGTGACCCAAGTGACTAGTCCAGGGGTGTACGCGGGTCGTGGTTACCCGCGGGTTGGGTTGGGTCGGAAAATTTGAGCCGTGGTTCGACCCGCGGGTACCCATTTCAAGCTGCGCGGGTCGCAAAAAAATTTTCCGACCCACGTAAACTGGAACCTGAAGAAATTGTCGACAAGGGTCCCCCCTTGGTTTTTATAGTCCTACCAAAAAAATTTCTTTTTTTTTTTTTTTTTGTCACGCCCAAAAGGTGTTCGAGCACAGGGTGGTGCACAGATTCACCTCTTCCTTGTGTTGAAGTTATACCAGGCTGCGAGTAGTAACTCCAAAACAAGAGAATTCCTAAGCTACTTAAGGGGGGGAAATCCCTAATTACCATGATCAGTTGGGGATTTTAAGATAAATTTAGGGCGAGGTTTGAGACCTGACTTCCGATCCCGCAAGCGGGGCTACCGCAAGCGGGGTACAGTCGTGAGTGTCCCAGATTAATATTTTAATTAAATATTTTATTTGGTCATGAGGTTGTGGCTTCCTGTTGATGTTGTTTTTTTTTCTCAATATTTGTGGTAGTGCTGCTGCTTTCGTGGTATTGATAGTAGTTGCTGCTGCTTTAGTCGTTGTGTTGGTAGTAGTTGCTGCTGCTTTAGTCGTTGTGTTGGTTAGTTGCTGCTGAGACTCAGTCGTAGTAGTGACAGTCGTAGTGGCAGCAGTAGCCGTATCAGGAAGTCGTAGATGGCTGGTAGCAGCAGTGGTAGAGGTAGTAGTAGAAGTAGAGCAAGTAGAGCAGCCTCAGTCGTAGTTGTGGCAGTCGTAGCAGCAGCACTCAATGCTCTTTATATTGACTAATGCTCTTCCTATTGACTCCTGTTGCCGGAATTGTGCTTGGAGCTATAGTTGATTTGTAGCTGTATAAGTATATAGCTGTTGTTGTGATTGGAGTGGCAGTTGTAATTGCTGTTGTAGTTGGTCCTTACGTGTTTCTGCTGTTATGGGTGTTGTTGCTGCTGCTATACAACTCCGAAACGGTTCTGGGTGGTGGTCTGTTTTGAGAGCCACAATGCTTTGGCGGCATCCACTGTTGATGTTGTCAACGTTGTAGTTCCTGTTGTAATCGGTCTTTTATGTGCTGCTGCTGCTGATATCAAAGCTGTAGTTGTTGTTATAGTTGTAGCTGTTTGTGTTGCTGGTGTTGTTGTCGGAGTTGTAGCTGTAGTTGCTGTTGTAATCGGTTTCAGTCGATGTTTTGTTTCGTTGCTTGTAGTTTTTAATTTGTCACTAATGCCAGTTTCAGTTCAGTTCCCGTGCTGTCCCAAACCTGCCGTTATGGATGGGTGTAGCCCTCCTACTCGCCTCTTCTGAAGTCTTCTGTGCACAGCTTCAGGCTGCTAAACTGCTGACTTATGCATGCTGGATTCAATCAGCTATTACTTAGGCAAATCACATATTTGGCATTAATCATCAGCACACCTCTGTGGGTAGCAGCGGAATTTATGAATGTACTCTGGTATATGTAGTGGCAACGATGGTAGACTCGATTGTATGGGTAGCTGTATTCACACTAGTGGTGCAAGCAGCAGTGGTAGCAATGGCTCTGACAGCAGCTGTGACCGACCTTGACGTTGACACCCAACCGACTATCATGACTTTTGCACACAAAGCTTCAGTCTATCCTTATATCCTATCGTAGTAGGACAGTGCTGCGATTCTTTAGTGTAGCGCATCTAAACGCCATAATCCGTACATTTTTCATTTTCTAAAAATTAGGCATGACACAACATAATAACGCTCGTTTCGCAAAGGTTTAAGATCACAAGGCTATATTTTCTATTATAACTTTATGAGACGAGAAACATCCTGTACATAACTACATAACTAAATTCTTTGCGTTTAAGGTGGTAGTTGCGTTTTCGAGGTTTTTGTGATTTCTATGTAAATTTTGCGCCACCAGTACTCAAGTTATAAGTGACGCCTGAACATGAATTTTTGGGACAGTATTGTAAAGGTCAAAATCCCCAGGCATGTCTCTCACTTTTTTGAAATTTCACCTGTGGACATTTTTAGAGGATTTTAATTACAAGAAAATATCTTAAATTTTCGGTGCGTTTGCTTTTCAGCTATTTTCTCAATAAATTGACTAGTTATTAATAAAGTGGGGGACATGCCTGGGGATTTTAAATATGTCAAAAACCTTACCAACTTTCAGCCCCAACAGGTAATCGTATGATTCAGAGCTGTGGCGCAAACTTTTTGTAAAAAATTGTAATATTTTGGAAAGGACCTTTCTTTAGTCGCTTATACTGGAAAGAAAATCACAGGTTAAATTTCAAGGCATGGCATACATTTAGGGAAGATATTGTTCTACCTAATGCAAAAGACCGCTTGTGATTTGAATCTGTAAAAGCTGAGCTATGGCTTTTTAAAAAAACACCTAAAAACGCAATTACCCCCTTAAGCATGTTTGTCAAGCAATAAAAAGTTAACGAAGAATAACTCGCATTTTTATGAATGTAAACGATAGACATTTAAATTTAAAAAAACTGCTCAGTTCGCCCATGACCTATGTATTAACGTGCACTACATATTCTGTACTGTATAGTGTATACCTGCTAATAATTATTTAACGTAATCCTGGGTTCGAAAAAGTTCTAATATTAAACTTATTAAGAATCTGGTAATCGTAGTTTCATCCAGTCCAATGTAGTAGGTAGGATATTTGCTGTTGCTCCTGTGATGCCCGCGATCTAGACATTCTCATCGCTGCTTTTGGAAATCGATGATTTGTTTACTCTTCAGGCAGTTTGCACTGGCTCGCTTGTCCTTCGCTTTCTTATAACTTTGAATCCGCTACTTTCACCGGTAGCTCTGATAACCCCTGTGTGATTATGGGAATGCTATAATTATACCTGTAAGAGCCAAGACAATTTGTAAAGATTTACCAGTGAACACTCTAGTGTTAGTCAAAAACAAAAAAATTTAAAAATCTGAACTTATTAGATCAATTTTTTCAAGTTCACACAATTATATATTATCTGATTCTACTATTGAGAAAAGTATCATGTAATTTTAAAGTTGAGCAAGTATAGCTGGAATTTTATTACAAATATTTAGTTATAAAATATCATACAATATGTATTAAAATAATCTCATCTAGATTATCTCATAAATAAATAACATACGCTGACGATTAAATCTAAAGTTTTGGTAGTATAAAGCTTTTTGTTACTTAAATTATTTATATCTGAGTGCTCACACAAGTCTAAAAGGCTCACAATTAGACAGAAAAATTTTTAGAATAACTTATCCTTTCCAAAATTGTTCTTCTCAGCAGTCGTAGTCAATCACACCATTTCAGCTAATAGTTAAATTCGTCTAGTTCTTGAGAAACAGCTAATTGCAGGTGTGTCAAAAAAAAAATTTCTAATACGTATCCAATTGACAAAATTTGGCCTAAAAATTAAAAAATTTTTCCTGGGGGCTGCCACCCCCAGACCCCTGCAAACTCTGTGGCTTACCATTCTTTGTTGTTAACTTTCATGAAAGCTTTTATAATGCTTGTGTAATATACTGTCTGATATGAAATTCCCATCTTTTGTTTTTAATTTACCTGTCGGAAATTTTTTTGATTACGTCTCCAGTTGACCAAATTTATCCAAAAAATAAAAAAACTCCATTTTTTCTGGGGGCTGCCGCCCCTAGACCCTCGCAACAGTTAGTTTATTTACTTTAAATGACAAAATTTACATTTTGTCATGCAAGCCACTTCGCCAATAAATGTAAAAATATTTGGATTCTGGGGTCTGAGCTCAGACCCCGCAATAGTGAGTTTAAGTAAGTCAGCAAGGACAAGGTACGACCCGCCTTTTTAAAATCCTGGCTACACGCCCCTGTATTATGTACGTTATGGTTACAGAGTGGTGGGTCAAAGTTTGTCGCGGGTCGGGTTTTACGGCGCGTGTTGGGTCGCGGGTTACCCACGAGTTGTCGAGCCGTGGGTTGGGTTGGGTCGCGGGTCGAAAAATTCGACCCGCGCCCACCCCTGCTACAACCCCCCCCCCCCCCGGAATTTGTTAGCTGTGCGTTTAATGCTACGTATGATTTTGGATTATTGCCATTTTATCGACAGTTCATAATGTAAAATAAGTTCTGTAAAAATTAGTTTGCTTATTATTCATGGCAAAGTTCTATTTCCTCTGCCAAACTTCATTTGCTTATTTACTTACAGCAAATGAGGCTAAAGCTAGCTAAGTAAAACTTTCAAGTCAAGTAATTACTGTAAGTTAACACAATGCTTGTAATCTAACGTAGTTGATTAGTGCCCACTTGTTTCTAGAATACAGTCAGCCCTGAGCTGAAGTAAACAAGTGATCATTTATTTATTCCAATCCGCATTTGACGCTAGAGACGATTAAATTTTTGCCTCTGGAAAAGTTGTCATTAAAATTTTTCTGGATGACTTCCTTTGATTGGTTCTAATTGTCTGCTAACTTCACTTTCAGCCCACCCACTTCGTTTTACTTGCTTGTTGTAGGGGTAGACGGTTTTTTATTTCTGTTTCTTAATGTCGATTAGTTAGTTTTCTTTATTATAATTGTCAATCATAACCATAGCAATCATGAAACTGGCAAAAAAAAGTAAGCAGCTAAGTTAGAAAATAAGCAATTATTGTTTGTACCGGTCCAATTACTTTCTTTAGTTCCTGATTGATGCATTGTCTAGGAGGGCGTTTTTCGTGAGCGCAGCAGGTTTCTTTAGAATGACTTCTGTACTATTGTAACGTTCAGCTTGGTAAGAATTGTTGTGCGTCTGTACTCTGTATGTGTTTTGATCAGCGTCATTGGACGGATGTACGTAAACTTGAGTGTGAAATGTGTCTGTTCTGATCATTGTGTCTGTGTGGCCGTGGTAAATATGTGAGGTTACATTAGTGAACTAGAATGAAGCTCATTTGCATATCCCACTAAACTGTAGACGACATTCATCTTTATGCATACACAAAAGTGAAGTATCTAATATAACTTGGTAACTATGCAGGGGCGTAGCCAGGGGGGAATGGGGAAATTTTTTCCGACTGAACTTGTATACACTAGGGTCCCCCTTTTGGTTTTTATGGTAAAAAATTTCCGTTACGTCTCCGATTGACCAAACTTGGCGTAAAAATCAAAAATTTCTCCAGTTTTTTCTGGTGGCTGCCGGCCTGCCGCCCCAGACCCCTGCATTCTTGTGACTCAATGTTTCTTCTTGCTTTTGTGTTTCATTAAAGCGTGTGCATCCTATATGGGTGCATCGTGCACTATTTAATTAATAATAACTTAATACACTTAATACCTTTTTAGCTGCTTTATCGTAGCAAAAATGACTTTTAGTCAATTTGCGGCTCGTAATGTCAAAAATTTTCTTAAAGTTTTCAAATTTGCTAGCTTATGGACCCTTGTCGCCCTGCAGTTTTGTAACTTTCGTTGTTTTGAGCTCTAATTTTACTTTCGATGCCGCTCTGATCAAAAAATTAGCGTTGTTTTGAACGAAATATGCTAATATCTGTCGTTTTTGCGTTATAATTGCAATTAAGGGGGTAGTGTCGCGAAAGCAGTCGACTTTGCGTGGCTGTAAAACTTGTTCAGTAAAATGTTTGAAACTGTTGTTTCGACAACTTTCCAGCTTAGGTAAAATTCGCGATACAATGATATTTCTTTGTACATTAGAAATGGTGAAAATTTTATACTATAGGGATTCTATATAGCATAATACTCAATTCTGATTAATTCCTTATCGAATTACTTATTTCTTGTTTCTTATTTTGAATTTTATAACAATTCTCTAGGCATAATTATTATTAATCATAGCATCCATGCTAAATAACAGCATTTTTACTATTCGTGTAGTGAAAAAACTTTTCAAAAGGTCAGGTTCTTTTCAAACTTTAAGAAAGTAGAGTCTCTGGAAAATTTTCTGCTATTAGCAGTTTGGACTCATATTAGGCAAATAGGCAGCCTCTGGTAAAAGGCTATGTAATATACATACAGCTACCCAATTATTTCAGTAAAATTAAAAGCAAAGAAAAATGGAAGAAATTTTGGACGAAAGAAAAAGCAAATGAAAGAAAAATCAAAGAAAAAGAAAGAAAATTTAGACGAGTAGTTGACTAGCTGTCAACTCGTTACCTAACTTAAAATTAATTGATAGTTAATTGGCATAGGCGCATATTGATAAATACATATATGCATAGTTTTGCACGCACAAATATATATGTATGTAGCAACCGCCACGCACACATCCTCATGTGTAGCTGTCTGTTATTAGAGAAAGGGACGGGTGAACTTTTGACTTGACAAAACTTTGTTACTTGACCTGACAGGCATCCATCAACTTTTCTTTGTTGAAAACCGAAAGAAAAACGAAATGAAATAAAAATCAAAGAAAAATGAAAGAAATTCGGAAGAAAAAGAAAAATAATTTTCCTGAAATAATTGGGTAGCTGTATTTGATATTTTACCATTATTAAAATATGAACCACTCTTTTGAGATCCGTGCCTTAAACATTTCATCAAAAATGAAAATACAGTTATTTTTGTTCAAGATCCTTTTTCGCTTAATTAAGGACCCATTTTCTGTTTTTTCTGGATATTATACTCTATATTAAATTATTACAATCAAGAGTTTTGTAATTTTTATGCAAATTTTCCATTTACAGTATGCCTTTTAAGGTAGTCTACAGTTATGTTGTATATGATTAAGTTGTCGGAAGTACGGGCAGGTAATGTTATATTACTGTAGCAAAAATGTCATGTTGCTCAGATACTTGAAATATCATAAATGACTATTTTGTATAAAGCTGCTTTTTGTTCCCAAGTAGTTTTCACAACTATTCGAAAACGTTAACCCTACCGTAGATTGTACAAACATAAAACTGAAAATTTTTCGCGGTTTTGTTCGGAGCAGTTTTTTCTAACAAATCGTATACTGACATAGCCAGGACATAGAGATGACATCAAGCCAAGAGTAATAACAATTGTGATACGTAACATAGCGTTTTCAAAATATGAAAATGTTAACATAATTTGACTATACGCAGAAGTCTCCGTTTCCAAGCGGCATTATAAGCAGACACATTTGTCATACTGACACCAGATATAACGGTGACATTGTACTTTAACCCTTTCATGCATAATGTTGCTTCAGAGAAACAATTGTGATTAACTCACACTAGTGAAACCTGTCGGAGTAATGTTTCCCAAACTCAGTTAGCTGCATCACAAGGATGCCTTAGGTATGTATCCGAGTGAAGCGAGCCGTTGGCTAAGCGACTAGGCGTGACAGTGCTGCCTCAAAGCTGTCCTTTAGACACAGACTCTGTCTTTGGTGACACATCGTAACTCAGCCAAAGTTGGTAATTATTTAGAAAAAATCGTTACTGATGGTCACAAACAAAATAAAACTGTATACTAGAATCTATCCTCGTCAACAAATTAGCGAGGTGAAATAATTTCAAAACAAATCTCAAAATCCAACTTTTTCATGAAAAACGTTCAAATAACTAATCATTGCAAAGTTTTCTAAGAAAAACAAGTCTTTTCTTTGTAAAATTATTTTGCTCTATCCAAATTCCAAATGCCAAAGAAATAATTACTTCGTCTCGGAATTTCAGTCTTAGCTAAAACCTACCGGATTTCCCCACAGACTTACAGAAAAAATTCCCAGGTAGTCTCAGTCTGCTATTTTAGAGCTTCTTAATTTAATTAGTCTAATTTAAAGTCCGATAAGTCTAACCTAATTATTTCTCTATTTGATGCCCGTTGTTTTTTAAGAAGTATAGCTAAAAGTTCTTAGGTGCCATATTTCTGTCTAAATATTTTCTGCAGCGTTTCTTATTCCACCGAGTACTATTTTACTTTTTTGCTTTAGTATACAATTTATAAAGTATGTTTACAATCATCCTGACAATAAAATCAATTAAGCCAGGTTCATACTTGTCATTAAGACCAAAGGGAGAAGGACAAGAACAAACTTCGGTCAACTGATGTGCAAAACTTACAAAAGCGTTTTGACTACTTTTTCGCTAACGATTTTGGATGACCCCGACTTTTTTGTGCGAAATATTAACTCATTTGGACAGATAACTTTTTTGAAATTGCTAGGGGCAAAACGATATGGACAAGAACAACTGCAAGTTTGAACCGTGCTTAATAGTCAGATTGATTATAAAGTAATTGTTACACGGCGCAATCACTCAGGCTGATATGATAGCACACAGATCTGCTAATTGAGCATCAGCAGACGAAAGCGTCAAGACGTCAGCCCCAACACTCCTACCAACACTGACTGGGAGTCATTGTCAATGGTAAACCTTGCCATTGTGTTTAGAGGCCGTGACAATATTATTATCTCCAGCAGTTGAACTGCTTTGGCATCCGGCATTTGCATGCCACACAGCCGTATGTCCGTTTAGCCGAAAAAGTCACAAAATAATGACGTCACATGCGCTGGCTGATCCACTGCACTAGGCTGCTAGTGACGTCATTCTGCAGGCTGAACGGACATACGGCTGTAAGTATGAATCGAACCTTACATGTTACAACTGTTGACCTTAAAAAGTTTGGTTCCGCGTTTTATATTCGAAGATATCCTCTGAATTGTAACGAATCTGACCGAAAACTATCGAAAGTAAAGGCCGATTCACACGTTGCTATTTTACTGCGACTTTGCCGCTGCGTTTTCGCCGCTGCGGCAAAACGCACTGTCTGAACAGACGCAGCGATTTCAATGAGGAATGAATGCGTCCTGATTTTTCCGCAGTGTTTTAAACACCAGACTGCAATTCGGCCTGCGATTTCAGTCCGCTTTGATGCTGCAGACGTGTTGGTTTCAACAATATTAGCAAAGCTGTTTATCATATTTTTAAAACAGTAAAGACGCAGCAAAATAGTTAGCGAGACGCAACGTTTGTTCAGATGCTGCGTTTTGTGTGCCTGCGTCTTGCGTTTTGCGGTCAAAATCGCAGCGGCAAAAATGCAACGTGTGAATCGGCCTTTAGTTTAGCCTTACTCGCAAAACGTTTTCATTGTTTGTTTGCTTATGAGACGTCATGAGAGTTTTAAAAATGCATGTAACAGCACGTGAAATATATGTACTCTTTTACGTTCATACCTATTACCTGTTCTTTCCTTGTTCCATTATGCTAGCAGAGACAGGGAAGTTATACGAACGAACAAAAGTCTAATTTAAAGCAACTTTTAGTAGAATTTAAAGGAAGAATTTTATTCCAAGCATATTTTTTACAGACAATGAACTCGCGAGCTAGAAATATTGGCTCTACGGGCCTTATTAACATTCTTCTCAGCACATAGTGTTTAAATTTTATGAATTCTAATTTAGTTGGTCTGTAACTTTGCGCAAGACAAACATAACTTAACTCGGCTTCAATAAGTCAGGTACGGTTATTATTAATCATAAAATTATATGTAATGCGCTAAATCAAATTATGAAAATATGGTCCTAGGGCCATTGTTTTTGTGAAAAACGTTGCGTAATTACATAGTTTGCTCTAAAATTACTCACTGTTTACATTGTTTCTTACATGTAATGGTAAGCCAGTATTTTGAAAACACTAGTCACGTCAATATGTGTTACTTGTTTGTTTCGTAACTGTCTATACCTACAGTACCGACCAATATTACTTGCTACACAACCGGAGTCAAACCGGAGTCGGAGTCAGGGGTGGACGCGGGTCGTGGGTACCCGCGGGGACCCGGGGGTTGGGTTGGGTTGGGTTGGGTCGAAAAATTTGAACCGTGGGTCGACCCGCGGGTACCCACTTCAGGCTGCGCGGGTCGAAAGTTTGTTTTCCGACCCACGAAAACTGAAAAACCACTACTACTGCCTAAATTTGGCCTAGAAACTAAAAAACTCTCAAAATTTATTCATGAGGGCTCCCGCCCCCAGACCCCTGCAAACTCTGTGGTTTACTATTTATTGTTATTAACTTTCATCAAAGCCTATTTAAGCTGCATTTATTTGTGTAATATACTGCCTGATATGGAGTTCCCTCACATCTATTGTTTTCAATTTTCCTGTCGGAAAAAATTTTTGATAGGTACGTCTCCAGTTGACCAAATTTGTCCAAAAATTGAAAAAACCTCCATTTTGTCTGGGGGCTGCGGCCCTCAGGCCCATACCCCCGCAACAGTGAATTTATTTATTTTAAATGACCAAATTTGTGAGCAAAAAAGTGGACAAGGTGCGACCCCCCCTTGTCAAAATCCTGGCTACGCCGAGTGGTGGGTCAAAGTGGGTCGCGGGTCGGGTTTTACGGTGCGGGTTGGGTCGCGGGTTACCCACGAGTGTCGAGCCGCGGGTTGGGTTGGGTCGCGCGCGGGTCGAAAATTTTGACCCGCGTCCACCCCTGGCTCGGAGTCACTTGACTCCAGAGTCAAAGTTTATACACCTCTGGGTATATACACTTCGACTCCGGTGTGACTCCATACTCTGTTGCAAGTTATTTTGGTCGGTACTGTAAACGTATTTTATTACGCAATCATCCCTACAGTTACGGTCGCAGTCTAAAATACCAACAGCGGGTACAGTACAAAGTTGAATTAGCTACCTGTGATACTGCAGTTTCTAATTAATGTGAACTCGCTTCAGCTTAATCATGACGTCACAAGTCCATAAATGATTCCATAAAAGTCAAACAGGTTGATATATATCAGATTTTGTGATTTAATCGTTTAATTGGATGGGACAATCATTTATTTCGTCAAATGACAGTTATTGTGTTATTTAAGCCAAAAGCCACGCGCGTTACTAAATTAAATAACCTACTTCAGCTTAAGTAGATGCTTTATGAAGTGTTCAAACAATAGTCTTTAAAACCTAAGTAATAACTTTTCAATTAGTTTTTTCGTTAACTACTTCCTCGGCTATAAAGTAACTGTTAATTATTGCCTGCATAAAACGGTCAGTTTTAATAAATTCAGCCTAACTTGTTGTGAGTTTGCGTCATTGAGTTGTGATTACCCAATTGTCATAATTGGTCGTTGGATAATTACGGTTTTTAATTTAATATCTTTGTCAAAACCAGGGAAACTAAGTTCTGTAACCTAGCTATTTAGGTCACAAGTCTTTCACGAGCGCAGAGGCACAAAATAGCATAAAGTAGTTTGCTACGTTTTGTGCTTGGCTATAATTTTAATTAACTATTTAGTTCGATCTAGTTTAATCAAGGCTGAAGCTGTAGCAACACTTTATAATTTTTTAGCTTTTGTCAGGTTGATACTTATGTATTTTTATGCTTTTCCTTTAAGAAACAAAGGAAGTTTGAGTTATCTAACAGAAACTTTTTGAATGAACAAAATTTGGTATAATGGGGAGGGCTACCCAAGCAAAAGTATCGATTCAGCAATATAAGGAATCGGTCTCGATTCCTGTTTATTTTCACACAAAATATATTCCTAGTACCAAGAGTACATAATAGAGAAGAATATTACACTCTCCTGAATTCAAAGCGTCAAAGGGCTATTTCGGCCGGAGCATCGTTCCGGCCGATGAGCTAGAATTAAGAATAGGGAAGAGTGCCATACTCATTCCTATTATGTACCTGCTACCCGGACCGCAATGCTGGGGTGACAGCCTCATCGGTGGCTGCAGCGCGGTGGTTGCAACGTCAACTGGATCTACGGACGAAGCGGAACTGGCGGTTAAGGGATCGGGGGGCTCATCCGGTGACGGGTGGCCAAACCGAGACCATCACCCCAGTGGCAGTGGATCAATGCCAAACCAACCCTGCTTCGGGTCCTCATGGGCTCTCGGTTGGACGGCTCCGGTGCAACGGTTGCGCTCGGGCGGGCCTGCCCGTCGCGACCCCTACTATTTTCCTCGTGGTTCGCTCAGTGACCCCTACTATTTTCCTCGTGGTTCGCTCAGTGACCCCTACTATTTTCCTCGTGGTTCGCTCAGTGGCAGAGCACTGCAGGGTGCCTGGCGCCACAGTCTCTGGATCCACCTACGGCCATGGTGGGCCTTCTGGCCCGCTGCGCTATGCTCGGACGGGCAAACGACGCCTACATAACATGTACATGCTAAAGTCTGACAAAAAATAGTTGCACCACTTGAGAAAACGAAACATGTGATTTCGTTACGAAAAGAATAGATTTTGACTATCAAGAATACAGCAAGTAGTCGCAGAAGTCATGCCACTAAAATAAGTAGGAGTCGCGCATCTATTTTTAGTCAGCCTTTAGTATACCTCTGTATTATGAACTCTGGTGTACACGTATGTGTCAAAAACTGCGTTTGTGTGTCAATGTCAGCTACTTAAAATGGCTCGGCCGTCGATGACACTGTCATAGCGCAGGTATGGTTTGCGAACGGCTTCTGAACCTCGAAGTTTTCTTTTTAAATTGACGAATGATCTAAGAACCATTATTGCGCCAAGTTTCGCCATATTATGTCTACTGTTTTTACAGAAATTTTCGACACTTGACATACAGACAGTCCCTGCTAATTGAGTTTTTGTATATACGGGTCGGCTGAAATAAAAAAACAAAGTCAGTCGTATTTCACAAGTGAGTTAACATTTCAACCACAGAAAACCATATTTTGTTATTGATTGATTGCTTGTTGATTTGGCAGATAGTTTATTTCTGACTGTATGTATTTTTTGTTATTATTGCTTTTATCTTACTTTCCCGTCATCAGAAGCAGGCATAGGTTTAAATTTGGATCAAGTTCTTCTGCTGAGTAAGTTGTCATTTAAAGTTTGAGCATCAATGTTTTTTCTACAGTATATAATAAGCAAAATTAATTAAAGAAATATTTACTTAATACTTGCATACAATACAAGGTTTGTCTCACTAAGTATGATGAAAATTAATGAGCAATCGGACGATTCGCTAGCATGGTTGGCTTCAATGATTGCTCACTAAGCATATGATTGTGGATCAGAATGTGGGTGGTTCGATTCTGACCTAGGTGCGCATTCTGCACAGTTAAAGTACAGAAAGGTTTGCCAACTTGCTATTTGCGCGATGTGTGACGAAACATCGAGGTATCTGCGCTTCTAGTGTTAATTCGAGCTCAAAAATTGAACTGTCCAGATTATCGGAAGAATCTTAGATTCTGAATATAGTATATACGCGGCCCCTCAGGGTGTCCTGTAAAAACTGTACTTCATATTACGTAATTCCTGTACATAATTAGAAATCCTTTTTACCCTTATGAGATTCCTGTAATTAAATAAAGTTTCTTGTCATTTACATAAATATGAGCTTTTTTAATGATCAACCTTTATGACGTGTACTTTTCTTGAGCCGTTTTGAAGTCAGTTTATTATGCAAATTAGGATTTGAGGAGAGACTAGTTGCAGATTATTCTTATTAAACCACAATCTGTGATTAGTTGTTATCTACTGATATAAGGCCCGGTTTCCACGATAAAAATACATATCTTAGTTCTAAAACACATATGAGAATACTCTTATTGCAACAATAAGATAAGACAAAACACAAGCTTCTGCTATTGATTATTTCTTATTTCTAATTCCTGTATCTTATCGCTTATGTACTTCTTATTAATACCATTGTGATAAACTGAGTCGAAAATTTATTAACCTATATCAAACAAGCACGGTTTGCGAGTAAAGTTTGACTAATTTTTGATTCCTAGTTTTCTTTACGACATGCTTAGATTGCCGAGGATATTCTTCGAATATAAAACGCGGCAGTAAAATTTTTAAATCAACACATTTACACGACGTTCAATCTAACTGCTACCTGTTTTCGTGGTCTTGCCATGCTTTCCAGTTGAGTTTAGTACATAAGTTAAAAACTAATAACTTCATTGTGAAAACCGCTTATAAATTCGAATCCACTGTAACGTACTATATTTTAAACCGTGGGTTAGAAACCGCATCGTTGCTCAAATCAGTGTCAGCACTCAGCTGTGACAGTCTTGCCACCGCATGGTTTACCAATGCAAACTGCAAAATGGACTTCAAAAAGTTCAGGTTCTGACGTGCTGATAAACAATCTGGGTAACATTGATGTGACAGGTTTTGTCATAACACTGTGACTGCATACAAATTTGTCAGCACTTATGTGATCGTCTGTGTGCTGTGATGATATGTGTCTGCCACTGCCGAATCAGTGTGCTCGTGTGTATGCTGTGCGGGCGTATATAATGAAATCCGAACATGATTAACACACGTCAAGACGTCAAGAACAGACATGCACACACATACAATGCATTTTTAGGACCTACCAAGTTCCATATGCAATTAAACACAGTAACAGAAGATACGTGCTAAACTGAGCCAATGCACTATAGTATATACGCGGCGGCTGAGGCCGCCGCGTAAAAATGTCATTTAATTAGTGCCTTTTAAAACAAAATGTAATTATCAAGCTTACGACATTTATTACATATTTATAATTAAAGCCAAATTGTATTTAATTGCAAACCAATTAACAAAAAGCTCACTTTACTAAACAATTGCTCTGATTCAAGTTATATTTCTACCAAAGCAGATTAGATCATAAATGGTTAGACATATTAGTTTAAATTTAGAAATTACTCCAAAATAGGTTGGTGGAATTAGTTATTATGTTAGCAGAAATTGTTTGTGAAAAATTGCGTGATGTGATATCGATGTGATGTGAAATCGCTAAGAAAAGAATAGATTTTGACTATCACAAGCACAGCAAGTAGTCGCATAAGTCATACCACTAAAACACAATTAAGTGGAGCATTTTTTGTTTGGTATTTAACACCTTGCTATTTATGACAGTTAAAATTATGATAAAATGGGCAGATTTCACAAAGGTGGTTTTATAAAACCATGGTTTCATACGTTTTCATATGATTAGCAATAATCTCGTTACGAATTATTGCCTGATTCGTTACGAATTTCGTAAATATTCTCTAACCGTGGCTTTAGCACAGTTGAAATTACAAACTTGCAGCGTCGTTGTTCTGCTGGAATGTTCTGCTCAGGTGAAATTCCAGCAAAACAAAGACGCTGCAGGTTTGTAATTTCAACTGACCTAAAACCATGGTTTAAGAAAATCTATGAAAGTCATAACAAATCAGGCGCTATTTCGTAATGAAATTGTGTGCTAATCATATGAAAGCTTACGTGGGAAATCCACCCAATTGGTTTTACGTAATCTGTGATCAGCTGACAACTAACCAAATTTAGCCTTTCATTGTCCCACTTTCTTCAAGGAGAACAATGAATGGGACTTGAACCATAGCCGTTGAACCGTTGTCCATTAACTGACTATTAAGATGATAATGCAAAAAGATGTATAAGTAGCTAAAGCTTTCTGCAGCAACCACCTCGGGGTAGAATCTTGTAAAGCCGTTTTTCTTGTCCTATTTTTTCTTCAAACCTGCTAGCGTCATAAACAGCACTCTAACTTCCTCGAAGTTCAACCATAGTTCATCTCCCGCGAGTAACGGTTTTCACTGATGTGGTGGGAGTCGAGTTTAGGTGACTCACTTGTATCGGAAAAATGGGTAAAAGTAAAGTAAAGTAAAGTAAAGTAAAGTAAAGTAAAGTAAAGTAAAGTAAAATAAAATAAAATAAAATAAAATAAAATAAAATAAAATAAAATAAAATAAAATAAAATAAAATAAAATAAAAATAAAGTAAAGAAAAGTAAAATAAAATAAAGTAAAGAAATAAAATAAGTAAGAAGAAAATAAAAGAAAAAAAGAAAATAAAGTAAAGAAAAAAAATAAAATAAAGAAAAATAAAGTAAAATAAAATAAAGTAAAGTAAAATAAAGTAAAATAAAGTAAAATAAAATAAAATAAAGTAAAATAAAATAAAATAAAGAAAGAATAAAATAAAATAAAATAAAATAAGAAAAACAAAGCAAAAAAAATAAAGTAAAGTAAAGTAAAGTAAAGTAAAGTAAAGTAAAGTAAAGTAAAGTAAAGTAAAGTAAAGTAAAGTAAAGTAAAGTAAAGTAAAGTAAAGTAAAGTAAAGTAAAGTAAAGTAAAGTAAAGTAAAGTAAAGTAAAGTAAAGTAAAGTAAAGTAGAGTAAAGTAAAGATTAAAGTAAAGTAAAATAGGAGGAAAGTATACAAGTGAAAAAACGCGAGATCGTGAGCCTTTTCAAACTTTTTTCTCTTTTGTTGGCCAAAAGCCTTTAGTTGTTTATTCGCATGTTTCTTGCATCATAATTTTGTCGTAACCTTTTAAGCCAGTTCGTACTTGTGTTCGGTAAAGCCAAGCAAGATTTTTCAATGCCCTAGTAAACGCAGTTTTTCTTAACGAGTGTGTCTTAATGCACGAACTTATTTAGACAGCTTGCGCAATTCACAGTCTACCAGAGTTATATATTTGATGGCAAACGAACGTACAAAATGATGAATTAGGCTTGAAGTGTCATCTAAGTGTTTTTGTTGACGGTCTCATTGTCAACTTTGTGTCAGTGCTTCAGACATTTTTTGACTCTAATATTCAGAACCATATCAGTCGAGAACGGCGGATATTAAAATTTTTTGATTATTTTTTGACATTGAGTTTTTGTTAGGAATATTGGAAATCGAACATAAGAACATTAGAATCGAAAAACTTTTAAACGCAAGCAATTTTAACGGGTGAACTTTTAACTGAGAAAATTTGTGCTAACTAAGTTAATCCCTTGTATGTATTTGCTAAGGTCATATCTTTTTATGATTGGACAATGCAGAAAATGCTTTTTACAAAAAGGCTATAAACCTGAATATGACACCGTAAAGCAACTAGATCATTATTTAAGCTGTCACTTACAGTTTATTATATTCTTATTAAATGATGATATCGCCTAAGTCATGACTTCAGTAGGATACTTTCAGAAAACTTGTACATACAGTTTATGAAGCTATTTTTTCGAGTTTTTAATTACGTTTCAGTAAAACACATCAACTTTCAGCACTCTACTTAGTTTCTTAACACTCTACAGATTATTTTTTCAGAAGTTACTTTCTAATACAGATGCTCAAAATGAGTGCTTGATTTTTATGCTTAAGTGTTATTCAGAATACAAAAGGCAAATTCACAGGAATTGTGAATACAATACACAGTTCACTTATAGACCCGGTGTCATGAGCAAAACTGTCTTGACTGTAGTAACAAACTGTTATAATGACCAATGAGAAATTAGGTGACATTCTACAAATCAAGAAGCATTTTTACCAACATAAAAAAGTTAAAACACAATCATCAAAGTCAGTCATCTATTAACTTTTGTTCATTTGGTGTTCTGGTGTCCTTAAGGACAAGTATGAACCTGGCTTTAAGGTGTGATCGACTTTTACGTCATCTATACCAACTTTTTAAATCTCTTTACTTTTCAGATTCAATCTACCATGAATTCGGTGAACTTAACGGACGTTGTTTATCCATGGAATGTGACCCCTGCTATCCCCGTTGAAACTCTCTACGTTGAGATCTGCGACACGTTAGTGTGTGACGTATTTCGCGTACTCCTGATAGTAGCGTTATTTCTCTTCAGCTCGATAGGAACAATTACTGCGTCAATTTTTCTGGTTGTTTTACGTCTAGTTCACACGGTTGACGGAAACGTACGTCTTTTGTTGGAACACGTAGGCGTGGCCATGATGTTACGTCAAATTTACAGTCTACTAAAGTCCGGGTTTTATCTCTACGAAAAAGCAATCAACACCCGGCTATTGCGCTTCAAAGCACATTGGTGTTTTTTCGTCGAGCTTTTCTCAAACATCCCCACAACCGTGGTTATTGTCTGTTTCGTAACCTTAGCAGTGGAGCGCTGTTATTCTGTACGCAAGCGCCGACAAAGCGATGCCGCTAGTAAATGGCTCAAAGTCTGCCTAGGTCTTCTTTGGGCTACCGTAACCGTGTGTACTTTTTTTACCGTAGCCACGGCCATCCACCCTGTACCGATCGTGCCACTGTACTGTAATCTATTGACAATAGCCGATTTCGGGCTAGCCCCTACAACCACAACCGCGGTGAACCTGGGACTAGTTACGGAGATGATCAGTGTGGGACTAACAGCTTCGTTGCGTCGACATTGTGCCAAAACCTTGGAACATTTTGCCATCAACAAAACTCAGTTGAATCTGAAAGGTCGCATTCTGTTCAAGTGAGTTCCGGTTATTAAGTTGATAATAATATATAATACTTGATAGTTAATAGTTAATAGCAAGAGTACATAATGGGAAGAGTATGACACTCTTCCCATTGGCCAGCTTGGCAGCGCGGTAGATGCGTTGCACAATAACGGCCAAAAAACGACCCAAACGGGACCCGGTCCCAAATGGGTACCTGGTACCCAAACGGGCCCTGCAGGTACCCAAACGGGCCCTCCAGGTACCCAAATGGGACCCAGGTACCCAAACGGGACCCAGGTACCCAAATGGGGCCCCAACGTATCTGATTGGCTGATTGGGGTACCCAAACGGGCCCTCCAGGTACCCAAACGGGACCCAGGTACCCAAACGGGACCCAGGTACCCAAACGGGACCCAGGTACCCAAATGGGACCTCTTTTCAAATCTAACAACCAATCAGATTGCAGCAGCTTTTAGTTCCGCCTACAATCAAGCTACCGTATTCCCGCGTGCAGCAGCATATGTAATTGATATGTATGTAAGCCAATAATGCTGTTTTTATTAATTTTTAGCATTTTGCTGCCTTAAAGACTTATTATAGGACCCAAATAACAAAGACGCAGATGATTTGAGATATATATTTCTGAAAAATGGCATAAAAAAAGGCAAAGAGTGAGCATTTTGACAGCGGTTATTTTTAAAAAATATACAGTAGTTTTAACTAGGCTAAGTTCCACCAGTTTGTTAAGACTTTGTTTATGTCTTAGTCTTTGGGGCAGAAAAATACTAAAAAATGCTAGAAAGAGCATTATCAGCAACGTCGCATATGCTGCTGCACGCGGGATTACGGTAGCTTGATTGTAGGCGGAGCTAAAAGCTGCTGCAATCTGATTGGCTGGTAGATTTGAAAAGAGGTCCCATTTGGGTACCTGGGTCCCGTTTGGGTACCTGGGTCCCGTTTGGGTACCTGGGTCCCATTTGGGTACCTGGAGGGCCCGTTTGGGTACCTGCAGGGCCCGTTTGGGTACCAGGTACCCATTTGGGACCGGGTCCCGTTTGGGTCGTTTTTTGGCCGTTATTGTGCAACGCATCTACCGCGCTGCCAAGCTGGCCAATGGGAAGAGTGTCATACTCTTCCCATTATGTACTCTTGTTAATAGTTTGTAGCTAATAGGTTTGCTAGTCAATCGATATTCGATAATAATTGTCAAAAATTAACGTGTAATTTTTACTTTACACATAGTGATAATTTTTTCAGAGAGCAGTGAAATTAGCAATGAAAAATGTTTACTATCCTTGATATTATTCTCAAACATTCCATTTAAAAGGAGAACTATGAGCCGAATTTGCAGAGCTGGTCTAAAATCAGTCTTTTAATCACTCATTTAATCATTAACTAATTGATCATTAACTAATCATTAATATTTCTACTTTCAGGCGAAATATCGACTTATTCAACGCTCTGATGCCGTCGCTGCTAACTCACAGCGTGCTCTACATTCTGACGCTCAGCTTCGTTCTGAGTATCGAAGCAGCGGAGGGTTGGACCGTCTCCACTCCCCCTTGGGTGATCCACATCGTTCTTCTGTTCCACGTAGCGGATTCGATCCATCACAACCTGTTGGTTTATTTCTCTCTCAGTCGGGTTGCGGGATTTCGCGCCAAATTCATGCAGCTTATCGGGAGATTATCCCCATTTTATGGCGCGCCTTTTGTTCCCTCTGCGGCTGAAGAAGCAGCCCTTAGATTAGATCGTTTGAGATTTCAGTGGAAGAAATCATTCGAAAGGTCTAGTGGACGGCCGGCGGCTAAATTTGTGTGATTTTGAAAAATTAACAAAGAAGTGGGATTCGAACCCACGCGTACGATTCGCTTGTTTGGCCTTCCAGTAATACTTAAACTTACTTACTTAGTACTTTTCTATTTCTGTGTTCTCGCAAAAAAGTGTACTTTTCCTGTGCACAGACTTGAAATTCGTATGGTAGGACGCTTGGATATACTTAATGTGGATTTATTGTACATAATTCATGTACCAAAAGACCAAAGAAAATTTTAAATTTTATTGTTGTTGCTTCTGTATGTTAATTGTGAATAAAGCTTTTTTATCAATAGTTTACATGCTTTACCACCCTCAAGCACTCGCAGAAGAGACCAAAGTTCATACGCCTAAAAAGACCATGTTTTGATTTTTGGGATAAAGACAGTAGCAAGAGCATCCGATTCATACTTACAACCATATGTCCGTTCAGCAGGCAAAATTACTAATGTAATTTTGCTGACATACGTCTGCAAGTATGAATCGACCTTAAAAGACCATTGTCCTGAAAATCCCTGAAATCATGGTTTATTAAGGAATGGCATTTTCAAGCATGATCTTTATAAACTTTTCATCGCACTAAAATAAACACGTTTAATGCGGTCAAGGCGTGTCCCCAAGTTAACCCAGCCAATTTTTTACATGGTTACATAATTTGGCACGACCTAGATATATTCTGCTGAAATCATTTAATATACTAAAATCTTTTGGTAAATGATGATGCACACAAAGTATGCTACAATAAACTTTCTCGCGCAGCCTGTATATACAGAGTTATCCAAAAGCTGTTATGTCTAGCTATAAAGATAACAGCACATGCTATGGTATCGTATTCTAAAACCTATTCAATTTTACGAGTTTGCCCATACTTGGATCGCTGATTTAGCTTTAGCAATTTGGCCGTTGCTTTGCCTAAATACCATGAAACTGTCTTTGTGCTACATTATTATAATTTTCGCAGTTGGTTCTGCACAGGCGGATTATATAGGCCGTATGTGTGGAGATGTATGGGGAAGCAATTACGGATGTAAGTGATGAAACTTTTTGGCTGATTTGACCCCTTTTATCTCTTTTAGCGGCATAACAGTTTCACATAGTTAATTTCGAATAAGATTTGATTAAGCTGATTGGTGGTGCGTAAGGGACGATTCATACTTACAGCCGTATGTCAGTTCAACCGGTAAATTACTCATTAATCCCACCAATAATAGAGTATACAATCAGGGGCCTTTTGCCAACATTAGATGTCTTACAATTGTAACAAACGTGAGTGTCAAATCAGGTGTTTCGTTACGAATTCACATTATAAATTCAATAGGTTATGCATCATCTGATTTTGCACTTACAAGTGTTGCAATTGCACAGACTTGTAAAGTGAAACATTACAGACCTCATCTAAAGCCTGTTTCACACGGGGCACATTTTATGGCGTGTAACATGGCGCCTTTCATGGCGAACTTCATGGCACAACTTATGGCACATCCTATGGACATACTATGTATTCGTGTTGCATGCGACCCCCCACGAAATTTTCCCATTAACAATTTCTCATGGCGCAACATCAAATTTTCTGCAAATTTCATGGTGGGCGCATAGCATTATAAGAAAAACTGATTTCAGAAATTGTTGATCCGCGAGCTCAAAAATGAGCGATTTGAAGCAAATATTACCAAAAAATTGCAACGAGGCAAAAAATATTGCAATATTTGCAATAGAACATTTCCTCCTTAATAGCCTTTACGTATTGCTCAATGGTTTGGAAACATTGCCTAAACTGCGTTGAAATGTCGCACAACTCGTTTAATAAACACTGCGAATACTCGAAATATTGCGCAATTTGTTTTGAAAGATTGTGCAAACTGCAGCGAAATGTTGCGCTAATTGTTTGAAAAACATAGTGAAAACTGCAGCGAATTACATGAATTTTTTCATCGGTCACTATGATCCCTATTGTCCCAAAGTGTCTGAATCTTGCAACAAACGACAGTCATGAAAAACTTTGTTTTATACTTTATTTTTTATTTAATATTTATAATTTAGAGCTGAAATATTTTTTGTTTTAGTTAGGGCTTTTGGTCAATATTTGCAACAACCCAGTTCGTCAGTTTCAAATCACAGGCGGTATTTTGCATTAAGGCGGTAGGACGCGAAAGCAGTTTTGCTCTTAGGTTGAGTTTTAACAAGTTTAATAAATTCTATAGATCTCCAAAAATGTTCAAATGTGTCAATTAAGGTTGCATCGGATTTCAAATAAATTCGACAAATTACCAGTGATATTTTAACTTGCTTGCAGAACTTCCATTTAGTTTCAAATAACTTCTATACAACTTCAGAAATGTTTATTGTGCCAGTTTAGGCTGTGTGGGATTTTAAATAAGTTCCACAGGTCACAAGTGATATTTTAACTTGCTTGCAGTAATTGAGTTACAAGTAAGCTCTATAGATCTCCAGAAATATTTAAATGTGAAAGTATAGGTTGTGTTGGATTTCAAATATGTTCCACCGATCACCAGTGATATTTGAACTTGCCTACATAAATTTGATTCAGTTTTAATTAAGTTCTATAGATCTCCAAAAATATTTAAAGCCATCAATAGAATTTGCATGGTATCTCAAATACTTTTCATAGATTACCAGTCATATAAGCTCCACTGAATTTTAAATAAGTTATATACAACTTCAGAAATGTTTAAATGTGACAGTACAGGCTGTGCAAGATTTCAAATGTGTTGAACAGATTACCAGTGATAATTGAACTTGCTTGCATAACTTTCATCGAGTTTCAAATAAGTACTATAGATCTCCAAAAATATTTAAATGTGTCAATAAAGGTTGCATTGGATTTCAAATAAGTACCACAGATCACCAATGATATTTAAACTTGCTTGCAAAATTTCCTTGAGTTTCAAATAAGTTATATACAGCTTTAAAAATGTTTTAATGTGCCAGTATAGGTTGTGTGAGATATTAAATATGTTCCACAGGTCATATCTTAACTGGCTTGCAGAAGTTCCATTGAGTTAAAAACGAGCTCTTCAGATCTCCAGAAATATTTAAATGTGTCAATATAGTTATATTTTTGAGATCTATAGATCAAATAAGCTCCACAGGTCACAAGTGATATATAAACTTGCTTGCAAGAGTTCCAGTATATTTTTGAGATCTATAGATCAAATAAGCTCCACAGGTCACAAGTGATATATAAACTTGCTTGCAAGAGTTCCAGTGAGTTATAAATAAGCTCAAAAGATCTCCAAAAATATTAAAACGTGTCAATAGAGGTTGCATTGGACTTCAATTAAGTTCCACAGATCACCCATGATGTTTGCACTTGCTTGCAGAAGTTTCATTGAGTTTCAAATAAGTTCTATACAGCTTCAGATTTATTTTAATGTATGTGCCAGTATATGTTGTGTGAGATATCAAATAAGTTTCACAGGTCACAAGTGATCCATAAACTTGCTTGCATGGGTTCCATTGAGTTACAAATAAGCTCTATAGATCTCCAAAAATATTTAATTGTGTCAATAGAGGTTGCATTTTATTTAAAATAGTTTCCACTGATTACCACTGATATTTGTACTTGCTTGCAGAAGTTTCATTGAGTTACAAAAAAGCTCTATAGATATTTAAAACTAATTAAATGTGTCAATAAAGTTTGCATTTTATTTCAATTAAATTCCACAGATTACCAGTGATATTTGAACTTGCTTGCAAAAGTTCCATTGAGTTTCAAATAAGTTGTGTTAGACTCCAAAAATGCTTAAATATGCCAATATAGGTTGTGTGGGATTTCAACTATGTTCCACAGATCAGCAGTGATATCTAAACTTGCTTGCAAAAGTGATCATGAGTTACAATTAGGCTCTATAAATCTCCAAAAATACTTAACTGTGTTAAGGTGGTAGTTACGTTTTCGAAGTTTTTGCAATAATTCAAAAAATACTTGATTGAACATAATCAAACTTAACACAGACATTGGAAATGTAGACAGCATTATTTGAGTTTAGTTTGAAAATGATTCTTACTTTTACGGCTATTTTATGGCTCAAAAACAAGATTTTTTGTGAATTTTGTGAAAACTTGAAAAATCGTATGTAAATTTTTGTGGCTCCTGCGCTACTTAGAAATGCCGTTTAGAAAAGGTATAACCCGTTTTATTTTAAAAATATTTTCAGCTAAAATATGACATATTTCAGTAAGTCGTTTTAGGCGATCGGTAACTTTGAAGTTTTTTAACCTTAATTCTGAATTCTCAAGCCAATATCGCAAATTACAACAAACAACCACTTGACACCATAATTTAGGAGTATATAGTCCTCTATGTATGTATTCTATCTGGAATTTTTGGTAGGTGTATGTTATAGCAGCCCAAAGCTTTGGCAGTTTTATTAAACCCCTTTCAAATTTTGCGAATTTTCTTCAAACTCATGAAATGGCATTTTTTACGCTTTTGTCTACCATTTTTTCAGCGTTCAAAGACAAAATGTGCTTAGTGTAATATTAAATGACCCCTATAAAGGCCTAGTTAACTAAGTTCAATTTTTTTTAAAAATCCGTCATTTGTGAGCATAATGAGTGATTTTAGTTGAAGTAACGAATAGCCTAACAGGTTCATGGGAGCTCAAAGAACGCAAACCTGACAGTAGCCAAATAAATTTCTCCGATACTTTTTTCGAATTGAGTGAAAAGTTTGAATATTTTTTAGTTAGCGCCCAACAAAGTTATGAAAACTGCCTTCTCTTGAATGTTTAGTAAAATTTGGGGCAAACTTTTCGTGACAGAAAAAATATGCTGAATCATTACGCATAGTTCAGCACACTACCACTTTTATAAGACATAAATGTGACATCTGTATAAATTACTTGACCGTATGCGGACATTATTCACCACAGCAAAGAAATAACTAAATACATTGAAAAATGCCTAAAATTGAGCTGATAAGCTTCACCAAAATCGTTGGTGTGCAAGCTATGAGTAATATCGACAATTGAAAAACTGCAATTTTGTAAAAAATATGGTGGAAAGCTGCGAAAACGTAACTACGACCTTAATAGAGGTTGCATTTTATTTCAAATAAATTTCACAGAGAACCAGTGATATTTGTAATTGCTTGCAGAAGTTGCATTAAATGTTAATGTAATGTTAATGTTGCATTAATGTTTAAATCTGCCAGTATAGGTTGTGCAGGATTTCAGATGTGTTCCGCGGTCACCAGTAATATCTAAACTTGCTTGAAGAAGTTCCATTAAGTTACAAATAAGATCTACAAAGCTTTAGAAATGTTTTAATGTGCCAGTATAGGTTGTGTGAGATATTAAATATTTTCCACAGGTCACAAATAATATCTTAACTTGCTTGCAGAAGTTCCATTCAGTTACAAATAAGTTCTACACAACTTCAGAAATGTTTAAATGTGCCAGTATAGGTTGTGTGAGATATCAACTATATTCCACAGATCACCAGTGATATTTGAACTTGCTTGAAGAACTTCTATTGAGCGTCAACTAGGTTCTACACAACTTCAAAAATGTTTAAATGTGCCAGTATAGGTTGTGCAAGATTCAGATGTGCTCCACAGATCACCAGTGATTATTGAACTTGCTTGAATAACTTCCATCGACTTTTGAACAATCTCCAAAAATATTTAAATGTGTCAATAGGAGTTGCATTGGATTTCAAATAGGTTCCACAAATTACCAATGGTATTTGAACTTGCTTGCAGAAGTTCCATTGAGTTTCCAATAAGTTCTATACAGCTTCAGAAATGTTTTAATAAGCCAGAATAGGTTGTGTGAGATATCAAATAAGTTCCACAGGTCACAAGTGATATATTAACTTGCTTGCAGAAGTTTCATTCAGTTACAAATAAGCTCTATAGATTTCCAGAAATATTTAAATGTGTCACTAGAGGTTACATTGGATTTCAAATAAGTTCCACAGATCACCAATGATATTTGAACTTGCTTGCAAAACTTCCATTAATTCCAAATAAGTTTTACAGGTCACAAGTGATATATTAACTTGCTTGCAGAAGTTCCATTGAGTTAAAAATAAGCTGTATAGATCTCCAAATATATTTAAATGTGTCAATCAAGGCTGCATTTTATTTAAAATATGTTCCACAGATTACCAGTGATATTTGAACTTGCTTGCAGAAGTTCCATTTGTTTCAAATAAGTTCTACACAACTTCAGAAATGTTAAAATGTGCCAGTATAGGTTGTGCAAAATTACAGATGTGTTTCACAGATCACCAATGATATTTGAACTTTCTTGCAGAACTTACATTGAGTTTCAAATAAGTTCTATACAGCTTCAGAAATGTTTTAATGTGCCAGTATAGTATCGTTATTTTAATAATGAATATTAAAAGTCAGTATTTAAAATACTTTTAATATCAATAATTTTACTACTATTAAATTGAAAATAATTTGAGAATTTTATTTATATTAATATTAAACTAAAAATATTTCAGGAATTGTATTTATATTAATATTAAGTTAAAAATAAATTGATAATTTTATTTATATTAATATTAAATTAAAAACATTTTAGCTATTGCATTTATATTAATATCAAATTAAAAATAAATTGGCCGTAAGTAGTATAAAAATGGGCGTTCTGGGCCCTCCCGCAGCCGCAGAACTCCCTCCCTCTCGCATGCACTAAAATTATTAAAAAATCAAAAGGAATAAGTAGACTTACCGAAGATAAGAGAATAAATAATTACTGTAGAAATAGCATTCGTAGTAGTAGTAGTGGTAATTCAGCCTAACAACAAAAAATTTCATGTAATTTAAAAATAACATTTGACGCGTAATTTAAAACGTAATTGAACTAAGACTTAATCGAAATAAAAATTGTCGGGAGTTTGACCCAATTTATTAGACCGGGTTAATGAGGTTGTCCCGTAATAAGTTCACTTACACAATAATGTCCAATTCTAATCAAATAGGATTATAAAAACATTTTTACGCGTGAATTAAAACGTAATTGAAATAAAAATTGACTGGAGTTTGACACAGTTTTTCAGGCAGGGTTAAATGGGGTTGTCCCGTAATAAGTACACTTACACAATGATGTCAAATTCTAGTCAATAGGATTAGAAAAACACTTTTTACGCGTGAATTAAAAAATAAATGAACTAAAACGTAATTGAAATAAAAATTGACGGGTTAAAGGGGTTGTTCTTGATTTTTTTTAACAACCTACCTATTTTAAATCAATGTTTTTCTAATTTAGAACACCAAAACAACAATAAAGATGTAGAATTAGGTAGCACACGTCCCAAATTTTTTATAAAAATGGTTCAAATCGTTCGGTTACACCGATATTGCCCCAAATAAACCGTGACACCCAAATTACTTTCATCAGAGAATTAACCTAATTTAACCATATATAAGCTGCAAAAATGGAGCATTTATCCATTCTTTTTATTCATCCATTCTTTCTATCTACTGTTATATCTTCCTTCATTATGTTACCGTTCTCCACGTATCACACCTCGGCGGCTGTCGAATTAATCGACTTAGTAACACCGCCGCCCTCTCTCCAACTATTGGAAGAACCAGAAGCGGACACTTGGTTTTTCGAAACTGGACATCTGGACGTTAGTGAGGAAGCCGTGGAGGAGGACGAGAGTGCCGAGGGGGATGAGAATGAAGCGGCGAGGGAGCATGAGAGTAAAATTGGTTATGGGGAGGACGAGGTTGAAGACGAAAGTGAATCTGGGGATACGACAATTGTGAAGAAGCCGTGGGGGAGGCCGCGGGTGATGAAGCGGCTGGGGAGGAACTTGGGAATTATGATGAAGAAGAGAAGGGCAAAGCGAACAGGATGCTCCAGCAGAGGCTGCAGAGGTGCCAAATGGAGCAGAAGATCTACACGAGCACGAGGCAAGCCGAGGCATCCACTTGCTGCCTTTGCTACAGGCCTGCAAACACGATGCTACTGGGCTGCGCACAACACTGCAAAACACAGATGAGACACTGCTTCGACTGTGTTTTGCAGGTGGTGGATTCAATTCACCCAGTCCGCCCTAGCTGCAGTTGGTGCCGGCATGAGTTCAATGCCTTTATTCACATGGGCACTAAATTGCTCTTTTTTAATCAGGTTGGTTCTGCTCTTCACTGTTGTTTTAATGTAATTTTAGTGTAATAGTCAATTTTTATAATCACACACACACAAACACACAGTAAGCAGTAAGAATTTTGATGTCAAAATTTCATAAGTGAACACATTCACACACTTTTATGAAAAAGACATGTTTATAACATCCTAGTTTACCATTGGTTAGGTCATTATTGTGATACCAAAGTTTATCTTTACCAGCAGAAACTAAATGAATAACTTAATACTGGACAGTTCTTAGTCTCAATTTGCTATTATAAATTTTCAGGCAGTGTCCATAACCAATATGGTGCTGGGGGCGTTGCACGTCCAATACATAGACTACATGGTGCCGCTTCCTCCAGTGCAAATGCCCCAATATGCACCCCAAAGCCCTACAGGAAGCTCAACACACGCTGTTGAGAATACTCCACCTTAACCAGCTCCAACTCCAGAACCCACGGACTCAGCAGAAGCTTGGACAGCATGGCTTCTCCAATGCCACCAAATACATGAAGGGAATTACTAAGGGTTAGAACTACAGACCAAGAAAATTGCTTTTTTTTATATTTTTTTTTTTTTTTTTTTTTTTTTTTTTTTTGGTTTTTTTTTTTTTTTTTTTTTTTTTTTTTTTTTTGTTTCTTTTTTTTTTTTTTTTAAAAAAAATTTTTTTTTTTTAAATTTTTTATTTTTTAATTTAGTATATTGTTTTAACTTTTTTAATTTTTATTTTTTTACATTTGTTATTTTTTATTTTTTTTAATTTTTTATATTTTTCAATTTTTTAATTTTTATTTTTTTTGTTTTTAATTTTTTTTACAGTACATGACGAACATACATATATATTACAACACTACATACATACGTTTAGTTTATTCAAACCCACAATGTCTAACATGGTTAGGACGCATACATTCTAATCTCAAATGAGCCCCTAGTCTAGTAGTTAGGAACCCACACAAGTGGCATAGTTTCAAAGTTGTAGCTTGTTTACTGAAAAAGTTTTTGATAAAAGGTTTTGGTTCGTCTGCAACTAAACCAAGGCCCACTACATCTAAAAAGCACTGACAATGTTTATAACGATTACAAGTTTTACATTTAACCATCCCGAACTAGTGCACAACTATCAGTGGAGAGAATATCAGTATTGGATTGTTTACAACAATTTTTCTTGGCATTAGTCTTTATATCAGTATCATCATCACTCTCACTTGATGATGATTCTTCTTCTAGTGAAGATGAGTGAGAATAATAAGTATGGTGGTTAATTTCCCATGCTTCCGTCAACACGGCGTGCTCCCACTTTTCAACGTACAAACGCACTTGATAGCAATCAGGCATATCATAATTAGCACAACAAACATCTCGAAATGCATCTTCGAGTCTATCATACATGTGCCCACAACGGGCTAGAGTAATTTCAGGGGAATAAAGGCTGTAAAAACCGACCACTTTCCAGGTATACATTTTGAATACTAACCATATTTTCAGAAACATGTAGCTTTTATACTTTTTCACAGCTATGAGTCATATAGCCTCAGGGAAAATAACTACACCTATCATATAGCCTAAGAGAAAATAACTACAGCATGAGTCATTAGTTGCGCAAAAATTGCGCAACAAACAAAATAATACTGTGGCTAAACATAACATTTATTTAAAACTGTGATAGTATTGAAGGATAGGTTGAGTAACACCATTTATACAAACTTTCCAAAATCGTTTTCCACAATATTTACACAATTCTTCCTCGTCTAGTATACAGCATCGGTATAACAAGTCACTAATGCACTCCGGACAATGTCTTGGTTTACTACGACATTCGTCAGTGCAGCCATCAAGAAGGCAGCGAGCAGTGTGTAGTTCACAACTGAGACAAACAAAGTCAGTAATATCTGATATATGGCACACATACCAATTTTTTCTGAAAGACCACGATTTTTCACCACACCACATGCACGGCACTAATTCATTTTTCTTCCAGCATTCCTTACCAAGTCTCAACAGACACTTATAACAATATCGTGGCTGTTGGAGACACTCTAGTGTACATTCGTTTAAAAAGCAGTTGGATCTTTCGTTTTCACGAATCAGACATGAGTTGTCTTGTACGCTAGATGATACGGTAAATTCAGATGGAGGACTCTCGTCGACCTCAGAAATGGTGCAGTTTTGCAGCTGATAATGCATCTGCTCCATAATGATGTTGACTAGAGTGTGCAAATACACACAAACTTTTGTGAAAATGAAATTTACACGCTGCTTATATATTAAATTATGACGCATCAATGACTCACTTACTACAACACCTACACATATTTATAACATAATCATAAATTTTTGCAATACTTTTAACATTAGTCACACCCGTAATGAAAAATTTTCCATTATGAAAAAGGCGCACAGTTCCTTCCAAATGTTTAAAAACTATCCCACTAAATAGCTCCGGTTCAAAAATAGCACAAGGATCACTCAAGATTTCATATAATTTTACCAAGTCAACGTTAAACGTCAAATAAAATGATGCTACTATATTCACAGTTCTCCAGCTTTCAATACCAGTCCCAACGGATTTAGCATAACTCTTCACACACTCACATGCTTCTGACACACTTTTTGCTCCCAAACACACAAAACTTTTTCTTTTGAATACTAAAATGCACAAATTTTGATGTCGAACGACAACACCATTAAATTTACTAGAATTAGTTTTTAACGAACAAACAGTAGAGTATATGTCAAGACAAAACTTACCCACCACCACAACATTTACAATTGCCATCCTTAACTTTTAATTAGACTCTAGTGTTTCAGTACTGGACGTTAGTTCTTCAGTTCGGGAGATAATTTTTTCAGTACTAGTGGTTAATTTTTCAGCATGAGCCGTTGGTTCGTCAGCATGAATGGTTGGTTCTTCAGTACTAGAAGTTAGTTCTTCAGGACGAGCGGTTGGTTCTTCAGTATGGGTGATTGGTTTTTCAGTACTAGAAGTTAGTTCATCAATACCAGAGATTAGCTTTTCAGCACGAGGGCTTGGTATCTCGGTACAAGAAGTTAGTGTTTCAATGCGAGTAGGAAATAAAATGGCCGTTTCGTGTTGCTTAGTAGTTTTTTCTATAGTATTCGCTATTCTTTGACCCGTTTTAGCGTTTTCGAAATTTGGATGAAGACTAGGTTGTAAAAATGGCGCTCCTTCATATGTAACATATATCATCCATGAATTGCCACCAGCTAGTGCATTTGCCAACGCAAAACTCCATGCTCTAGTCATCACAGTTAGAGGCATAGCTATTGCTAAAACCCCATCCTTTATTCCAATCACAGAAATTCGCTGACCTACGCCAAATATATTTTGAAAACGCTTTGCTAAATCAGATACATAAATTAATCCCAATTGCTTGTTCTGCCCATACCATCTCACACCCATGTGCGCGGTGTGAGCATCGTAAATGTATTCGGAAGCCATATTTTAATCTAGCTATTTAAACAGTTTGACTAGTTTTTTAGCTGATTCCTTTTATTGATTTATAAACTGAGTCGCATACAGTTCTAACAGCTAGTCTCCAAATTACTAGCTCTACACTTACATTTCTGATCCCCATCCACATGTACATGTCCGCTTTTAAATGCATCAACAAATCTTTTCACAATCAAGTCATTGTGTGATGATCTTTGTCTCAGTTTTAGCACAATTTTTTCAAAACTACATTCTCTAGCTCTATAGTACAAAAAGTATACGCAATATTCACCACAAACGATTGAGTCGAGATCTTGCAAGCAATATGTATTATGCTTCAACAGTTTACCAGTTTTTTTAATATACTTCTCGAAACACTCAATTGGTTTAAATCCATAACTATCAAAGTATTCGACATATTTATCAATATAAAACGCCACCCAATGCTGACCAGGTAGCTCCGCCGGGTCAGTATTTGCTACAAAACATGCAGGTAAAACACCGATATCAGGTAATTGGTCACAAGCAAAAACACCTAAAAAGTTTTTTATACATTTGTCTTTACTAAGAATCTTGTATATTTCACTAGTATTCATATTGCATAGTCAAAAAATGGTGTTCTATTATAGTCTAAAGCAATTATATTATCAAACTCTCCATATATTATAATTTCAATTCCATGTGGAAACTTGGTTGCATCAAGTGGTCTTTTTAATTGCATATGTAACGACAAATCACCTTCTCTAATCAGCTGTAGTGCACTGCTATCAACATTGTCAGCAGTCAGATCAAACAAAAACATAGTGTACCCATTTCTAAATTCGTCATATGTTATGTCACTTCCCGTGTTAGTATTGGCCATATCATTGGTTTCATACATATACATAAACGGAAAGCTGTAGTTGTAATCTCCCCAATCAAATCTCAGAGGGTATTTTGGAAAATATTCATCACCATATTTGATGGCAATTTCATGTACATTACAGTGGTCAAATTTCAACGGATTTTTTTTAAATTTTCCATTATAAGCCTCAGCATCTACCATCGCAAGGATAAGTCGACGTGGTAATTGGCCTGTGAAAATGGAATTTTCAATTATAGACTGAGATCCAGGTGAAAGGTGTCGTGTTACCATTTTTACACGGCGTATTGGATACTTTGCAGTATTATTGTTTTTTAAAATGTTTTCAATTGCAAAACTCAAAGATTCTTGAGGTTTTACTTTCCACACATACCATCGCAAACTTTCAATCTCAATATTGAACGGAGTTCCATCACTCATTAGGCAAAACTTGTCAGAGTTTCTATGCATTTCCAAACTTAAATCACAATCGCTCAACAGATAGCGTTCTTGCTTAAACACATCACAGTGCAAGGTTGATAGTAGTTCCACACTATTACCATGGACAAAAGCTCGTCCTCTAGACATCATTGAATTTGATGCTAAGTCATCAAAACGTCCAGCTTCATCCTTATAGTACATAGCCAACTGTAAGTGCGAATTTTTTGCATCCCATCCAAAATTGAGTAAAGTTTCAAAATAAGCTTGATAAGCATACAGCGGCCCAGAGTTGTAAACTTCCTTATCTGACAATTTTACAATTAATCGTTGTATTAGCGTTTTACCAATCAAATTTATGGCAGCTACTTGAACTCTGTTTATATCAGCAGTACCATCTGGAAGCTTGGGAAATTCTACCAAGTCACCATTTTCAGTGGTTACCTTAAATTTTAAATATAAATAATTTTTATTCAAGTCCATCATGAATGTATCCTTTGGTATGTAGATTCTATAGGGACCAGCACTAGTGACAGGATTTTGAGTGTAATACTCAGCCCAATAGCCTTTTTCTACCGCAACCTGTGTAGGTGGTGCGGAAAAAAGGTTGAGTTCACTCTTGAACCCAGGAATAGATGTACCATCTACTTGTTTAGCCATTGAAAATGTCAGTTTTTACAGATTTACTCTTACGTGTTGCAATCCCTTTTATGCTTTTTTGCACAGGACGAACTCCCAATCCTTCTCCTTTTTGTAATGTTTCACCCAATGTTTTTAAAGATCGTCCTACAGCCTCTTTTCCTCTTTTTTTGACCGATTCTTTTAAAGTCTGGCTGCTGAGATAATCTCTAGCAACATCAGATGCTGAATGCAAAGCTTCTTTACCAGCTTCTGCACCTATACGTTTTATGGCTGGCCACAATGTGCGGAAAAGTCCTTTAAAAAAACTACCAATTCCTGTTCCACGTTGATAAGGAGATCCTGCATAAATCCCTGATCCTGATTGCAGGAGGGTGCTCTCCCAAGTACTTACAGACTCGGGTTGATACACTTTTCTCATTTTGGTCGTATATGTAACTTTGCAAACAGTTTACCAAATTGAAAATTGACAAATTCACCACCATCATTCCTTATATTGATTTCAATATTATCAAATTCTTTTTTCAAAATAGGAACATAATGTGGGTTGTCATAAATTTTAGTTATAATATCACCATAATTTCCATCCACATTTACTACCCTTAAAAGCGGAGCCGTAACATTACCAACAATTTGAGGGGAAACAATGTCACAGTAGATAAACATGGGGCCTCTTTATCATATGGTTAACGCGTGGTTAAATTAACCACGTTGTCTTTATCATATGGTTAATTTAACCATGGTTAACGCCGTGGTTAAATTAACCACGGGTTAAATTTTCGTCTTTATCATACCGTGGTTAAGTTAACCACATCGTCTTTATCACTTGGTTAATTTAACCAAAATCGTCTTTATCATAAGGTTAAACAAAATTTTACCTTAAATCAAGCTTGTGGCTAACTTAACCACATTGTCTTTATTATAAAAAAATTAACCACGGCTTTAACTTGTCTTTATCATACCGTGGTTAAATTACCCACGAAACGTCTTTATCATACCAGCGTGGTTAAATTAACCACGTGGTTAAATTAACCACGTGGTTAAATTACCCACGAAACGTCTTTATCATACCAGCGTGGTTAAATTAACCACGTGGTTAAATTAACCACGTGGTTAAATTAACCACGACGCGTCTTTATCATAAAAATTTAACCATGGTTAATTCAACCACAGGGTGGAATTTCTATTCAAAAGTTAACCGCGAAAGGTTTTCGTGGTTTAGGGGTTAAGTTGTGATAGGTGTACATTATGGATTATAACTATTCACAATTTCAACCGATTTTAACATGTAATAGGTCAAATGAAAGCTAAATAATTGGTCTATTTAGTAAAGCCTATTTTATTGTTTGATTCATAACATATTGACCAAATAATTTGATTGTAAACAGATCTCTGGCTTAAGGGGGGTGTGGGCTACGCAGGTCAAAAATCAAAATTCTCCAATTTTGCTTATTTTTACATATGTTACTCCTCCAAGGTACCTCTACCTCAGATAAAAACAATTAAACTTGAAGGTGCACTTTTGGTTCAGTGCATTTGTCAGTGTATTAACATAGGCAAAAGTACACCAAAAAGCCTAAAAGTTGTCCATTAGTTGGACAGTTCTAGCACAAACCACACCAAGCCAATCAGAATAAAATTTTGCATAGTAGTAGCCCACATGTATGCGCAACATCTTATGCTCTGGATTTGATATATGTGTGTGTTTTCAAACCAAAAATCAAAGCGAAATGTCAAAAAATAGCGTTTTATTGAGTCCGTCAAAATTGAGTGACTTTTACGTTTGGCGTCACTGTTTATAAAAAAATAGATCACAGCGGTTGAGATATTATGTTAAGGTAGCGCTCAGCAACAAAACTCATGTTTGGCGCTCAGCTCATGCAATAAATAGCAATACCACTTTAATTGTACACCAAAGAGACATCAAAAAAACATATTTACAATACAGTTCAGCATTTCAGTGTGAACGTGTCAAATTTTCTGACCCTGTCGAATTTCCTATTCACACTAATTTTGTTTTTGACCTAGCTCAGCGAAACTTCAACCGATTTTGAAGATCTTGGTATCAATAGAAAGATCTTTCCAAAATCTAGACGTGATTGATCTTCGATTTTTTATTTCTATTTGTGATTTTGCGAAAATTCGATTTTTCAAAAATCAATTGTCTTTGAGCGACTACAAAAAGTGCTACGAGCCAAAAGTTGAAAATCGAAAAACTTTCACGTCTGCATTTATATTCTTTCTTTCATTTTGCAAATTTTCAACCCGATCGCAATCGTCAGCTGGGAACCAGGTCCAAAAAAAGTAGTCGATTTCGCTACGCAAAAAATGTAAGGTTTGCCCACACGTTTCACTTTTTCAAAAATTAGACCTTTCCTATGACTGCATATTTCCGTTGAAAAAGTTACCAAAAGCCATACTCAATTTTTTAAGAAATTAAATTAAAAATTTGACATTTTTGAAGATTTATCAGCTTTTTAGAATTTTCATTTTTAATTTGCTATTTTCACGGCTGAATAACTCAGCAAAGCTTGAACGTATTCTTATGTTTAATACATTAATTTAAAGCTAAGAAACTGCATATTTCATTGATATGAGTAATCATTTTATATTGAAACAAAAAATTTTCTGCTACGGCTATAAAAAATTGTCCAAAAAATTTAAAAAATTTTTTATCACAATACGCACATCAAATCAAAGCTCTTTTCATTCTGAACAACTTTCCTTCAAGACATTATGGTCAAAAATGTAGCTGAAAAAAAGTAAACGCCAAAGTCGGTTCCCCTAAGCGCCACCTTAAGCTATCGAATCATGTAAAAATCAGCTTTGTCAGTATTAATAAAAATTTCGAGTAAAGGGACGCTTTGTGACCACAGAAAACTTTGGGCCTGTAATTTACACGCAAAAATGAATTTTTGGAAGCCTCCAGTGAAACATTGGCAAGAGCATTGGTTCCAGTTTGTTACATTTGCGATGCGCCTTCACTAGGGCTACAATTTGTGCAAGTTCGAACCGAATCGGAGAACCTAAAATTTTCAGTTATAGAGGTCTCCCGCCCCACTTAACTGTCGTTTTACCATTGTACAAATGTATTATAAGCATAAGTTGTGTAACACTGGTTCATACGTACGATTGCATATAACTGCGGATAGGTACATGTACAGTACTGTGCAACAAACGTTACCTGTTTGCGCTTTTTTTACCAAAAGTGACCATGGTTGGCCAGAAAGTGAGCAACAAAAATTTTTGTTAAAAAGTGGGCTTGACCCAGTTTCAATGTGGTACAGTGAAATTATAATTTTTTGTTTGTCAGTTTCTGGCCAACCTTTTGGTCAATTTTCGCAAAAATTGGTCTCTTTTCGCAAAGGATGAGAGTCATCGTACGCCGACGAACAGAGAACTTTTCTACGCCCTGTATGAGGGGCGGAATGGGGGAACGAAACAAGAAAATTTGGGTATAATCGCGTAAAAAAATCAATTAAACTTCTGTAATTAGGTAATGGGCTATAAACAACTTCCTTATATCGCCCACTAACCAGGGGTTATGATAAAGACGCGATATTTTAACCGTGGTTAAATTAACCACGCCGTGGTTAACTCAGTATGATAAAGACAATTTATTTTTAACCATGGTTAAATTAACCACGCCGTGGTTATTTTGCACTAGTGTTATGATAAAGACGCAATATTTAACCATGGTTAAGTTAACCACGCCGTGGTTAAGTTAACCACGCCGTGGTTAAATGTCGCTAACCAGCCGTTAACCACGCGTGGTTAATTTAACCACGGCCTTAACCACGCGTGGTTAACTTAACCATCTTATGATAAAGACGACCCGTGGTTAAGTTAACCATGATTAACTTAACCACGGTTGAATTAACCATATGATAAAGAGGCCCATGGAATAAAATCCGGCGCGCATATCTGGAGAACCATTCGCTAAAACCGAATGTTTGCTGTGCGTATAAGTTTCCTTGGAGGGCAAGATTCCTTTATCCCAATCTAAAGCAGGTTCATTCGGATTATAAGCTATGGAAGAAAGAGAGGTTTCTTCAAAACCCAACATGTAGGCAACCTGTTTGGTTAACTTAATTGAAATAAAATTTGGGCTTTCCAGATGTGACTCATTGATTTCAACTTCAAAGCAAACTCTGTTTTCTAACGGATCATATCGAAATTTTGCTGGTGTGCGCTCATCTGTGTCATTGCGTATGTACTGTAAAGCCTTATTAACACCTTCACATAAATCCACAATTCGCTCATAATGACGTCTTAGTTTTTACTATAATATCATTAAAAACCACAGCAATAGTTGCTTCTGCAGCTGATGGAACGTTACTCCATGTTACTGGAAATATAACTTCAACCAGTGCAACCTTCCATTCACCATCCAAATCAATTCCATGTGGTAACTTTACTCGATATTTATTTAAAAAATTTTCAGGAAAATCATTAGTATTACTTGGAAGATGTACGTAGAAATCCATCAGTTTCTGAAACCTAACTGTTGAATTTATCAGTGTAGCCCAACCGTTTAACAAAATATTGAGTTTTTTCTTGTTTTCGTCTTCTTTTTATTATTTTTTCGATCCAAAATTTTTTTCATCAAAAGCAAAATATGATGACTTCAGCTGAAGTTGCTAGCAAAACCTTCCGTCAGCCAAATACGTTTGTTGGTGCAGTCACATTGCCTACAGCTGGCTTAGACATTTCCGACGATGAAAGCACCCGCAACACATTCGATGCTCACGTTCCCGAGCTGGCAGCTACAGTTTCAACTGAATTCATTAAGAAGCATCAAAAACCATATTTAGCACACGTTACTTCATTCGCTAACATGGAAAAAAGAAAAGAGCCTGCCTTTGCTAGTACTCCTAAAGTCGCCAAAGTTAACAAGGGCTGGATTTGTTCCGGCTGTACGTGTCCTGAGAAGCTGATAAAAAGAAAAAACGAATGGCTTCGTTGCAGTAACTGCTGAAACTGGAAACATTCTAAACAATCCTGCAGTGGTAGCATTTTGAGTCGCTTATTTCTGTGCAAATTGTGTGTCACAAAGTAATTATTGTTATTGCTCATAATCACGGTTGCTCAGTTTTAATTGTATACTAGAAAAGAAAAATGCCCTGCGGAAAAATGGTTATAATAGGACGGTTCAGTAAATTTCTTGTATAGAAATCGTCCAGTTAAATCAACAAAGCTACTGGTAGTGATCGTAAGTTGCAGTAACTGAAGTGGAAAAATGAGCTGCTAAAAGTTTGGAAACTAGCGCTTATTAGTAAAAGAAATAGGCCGCTTTGCTGCGCCCTATTATTGCGGGCACCACGGTTTCACGACGATTGATACACATTTTGCACTCCTTCTAGAAAGGATTTAGGCGTGTGAGTTTTTGAAAAACACTCAAGCATCAAATTGGATTCAGGCTCAAGAATTAGTTTTATAAATTTGACATTTTATTTAAGTTTATGTGATAAGCTTTCTTGTAACTAAGCTACGTGTGATACGCAGTGCTGATCTCATAAGGTCGATATTACAGCGCTGATCTCATAAGGTCGATATTACAGCATGACATGGTGTCTGGTGTCACGTGGTTAAACGAGTGAACTAGCTCGCCGGTGAAGAAAACGGTAAAAAACTGATGTTTGGCTCATACATTCGTTTAGGTACTTAGGCGCACATCCGTCTATACGTCACTTGCACAGAATGACTTCAAACAACTTGAGTTTTGTTAACGCTAATACGTATGTATTTAGCATTTTTATCGCCATTTTTATACAATCAATAGATTGCTACTTGTAAATGTAAAGGTTTATAAGTATGTGATCACACTAGCCAAATGACACAATTTTAAAAGTGGAACCACGCCTTGTTCGAATGGAAAAATATAAATAGCCAATGCTACGGTTAACAGTACACTATATTATGGCAACACAGTTACAGCATTTTCATTTAAGTTAAAAGTTAAAATAAGCTCAGGCGGTCAATATAAGTTAAAGTTAGAGTTTGTATTTTAGCTAAAGTTAGAGTTTTACCACTAACTTTTTCAGTTTAACTTTTTTGCCCTACTTGCAACAAGTCAACATTAATTTGAGTCATATACATTTCCAGAATTAAATGTAAAAAACTTCTGAATTAGTTATAAATCAAATCGAGAGTTTTAAATGCTATGTTAACTAGACAGACTTCACTAAAGGGCTGTAGAGTTAACCGATTAACCGATGGTGCCCGCAATAATAGGGCGCAGCAAAGCGGCCTATTTCTTTTACGAATAAGCGCTAGTTTCCAAACTTTTAGCAGCTCATTTTTCCACTTCAATTACTGCAACTTACGACTACTACCAGTAGCTTTGTTGATTTAACTGGACGATTTCTATACAAGAAATTTACTGAACCGTCCTATTATACAGTACTGTGCAAAAAAAAGTTCCCTGTTCGTCGGCGTACGACGAGCTTCGTCGTTCGCGAAAAGTGACGAACGGTGGCCGGAAAGTGACGAACAAAAAATTTTTCAAAAATGCTCCAAAACACATTCTCAATGTAAAAAATGAAAAATTAAAAATTTTTTGTTCGTCACTTTCCGGCCACCGTTCGTCACTTTTCGCGAACGACGAAGCTCGTCGTATGCCGACGAACGGGGAACTTTTTTACGCGCAGTAGTGTAGGCAAGAAATTTCAACTTTAAACTAAATTTGCCTTGCGCTCAGCCTTGGCCGGAGAATTAGACTTAGAAACTTTTCTGTTAACAAGCCAAAAACCGGCTGCACTAAAACGACTGTAACGTCCTTAATAGTAAATTTTTTTCGCGATATTTTGCTGTTTTTGAAATCTAAACATCCAGATAAAGTGTTTCCAGGTATTGCGGAGTTTCCAGCACGTCTGTGGGCTGAGAAATCGAAGGTTAAACTTCAGACAAAATTTCAATTTTGACTGTCAAATTTCTACAGTACTGTGCAAAAAAAGTTCCCTGTTCGTCGGCGTACGACGAGCTTCGTCGTTCGCGAAAAATGACGAACGGTGGCCGGAAAGTGACTAAAAAAAATTTTTACAAAATTGCTCAAAAACAAATTATAATTTTAAAAATTGAAAATTTAAAATTTTTTTGTTGGACAATTTCCGGCCACCGTTCGTCACTTTTCGCGAACGACGAAGCTCGTCGTATGCCGACGAACGGGGAAACTTTTTTACGCGCAGTAGTGTAGGCAAGAAATTTCAACTTTAAACTAAATTTGCCTTGCGCTCAGCCTCGGACCAGAATTCGATTTACAACTTTTCTGTTAACAAGCCAAAAACCGGTTGTACAAAAACGACTGTAACTTCCTTAATAGTAAATTTTTTCGCGATATTTGTTGTTTTTGAAATCTAAACATCCAGATAAAGTGTTTCCAGGTATTGCGGAGTTTCCAGCACGTCTGTGGGCTGAGAAATCGAAGGTTAAACTTCAGACAAAATTTCAATTTTGACTGTCAAATTTCTACAGTACTGTCGCGAAAAAAAGGGTGGGGGGGGGGGGGTAAGTTTCTTCCCAAAACGCATTTTCAATGTAAAAAAGTGAAAAACTGAAACTTTTTCACATCTCTATCCTCTATACATTATTTGGCGCGTGCTTCATCTGGGTACAGCTTCTCTTCGCGAAAAAGTGACGAACGGTGGCCGGAAAGTGACGAACAAAAAAATTTTCAATTTTTCATTTTTTTACATTGAGAATGTGTTTTGGAGCACTTTTGAAAAATTTTTTGTTCGCCACTTTCCGGCCACCGTTCTTCACTTTTCGCAAACGAGGAAGCTCGTCGTACGCCGACGAACAGAGAACTTTTGCACAGTACTGTAGAAATTTGACAGTCAAAATTGAAATTTTGTCTGAAGTTTAACCTTTGTTTTCTCAGCGCACAGACGTGCTAGAAACTCCGCGATACCTGAAAACGCTTCGTTTGGGTGCGTAGATTTCAAAAATAGCAAAATTCGAGAAAAGTTTATTATTATTAAGTAAGTTACAGTCGTTTTAGTGCAGTCGGTTTTTCGCTAGTTAGCAGAAAAGTTTCCAAGTCTAATTCTCCGGCCAAAGGTAAGCGCAAGGCAAATTTAGTTTAAAGTTGAAAATTCTTGCCTACAGTACTGCGCGTAAAAAGTTCTTCGTTCGTCGGCATACGACGAGCTTCGTCGTTCGCTAAAAGTGACGAACGGTGGCCGGAAAGTGACGAACAAAAAATTTTCAATTTTTCATTTTTTTACATTGAGAATATGTTTTGAAGCACTTTT
>JASANF010010468.1:0-21677 GCA_030248245.1 Trissonchulus sp. WLG1_4 | reverse complement strand
AGCTTTAGTTTGTGCAGCTAGTAGCCTGATTACTTTTTGTTTTCCAAATTTTTGAGTTTTTTGCAAAACTTCTTGTTGCATAGTCTTTGTAACATATTACGTACCTCAGTTGATACCATTATTATCATCTCATTGATTTTATTCATCAATAATGACTTGCTCTTGATGCAGTATAAGTTTGTCTGACTGACAAAAGCTGAGCTTATTTGATCTTACTGCAAAACTGCGAATAGTAATCAGTCAAACCACTTAACAATATCTTGTCAGTAATTTTCAGTTTTTGAGTGGGACACTTTACTAACTAAAAATCACTGCACGCAATAAAAGAATCATTACAGTCACAAATAAACGCACAAACAAAGTTTTTCATAGTGCAGCTTTTCATAAAGTACAAGTAAGCAAAAATATAATAAGCAAAAAGTAAAAAAAAGATTTACATTAACAGACATGTTATGCATATACATTACTAAAAATAGCATTTTCTATTTTATAATAACTCAGGTCTACCGTATTTTAGGTCGATATATGATTTCATAAAAATAAAATCAAATTAGTTGATTAAAAATTGTAAGGATGCCACTCTGTGATAGAGTTTGTTACAAATTTTATAGATTTTGTTAAACCGTGGTTTTAAATTCAGATGACGTTTCAAACGTGCAGGACAGCAAGTCTATGTTCTGCTGAAGCTGAAATTTCATTTTACTAGAAGCATGTTGGCAGTTATACAGGACTCAGTGGCTGCAAAATTTAATCTTCTTTTGCAGTATTTTGGCTGATAATAATGAAAATATACAGCGCACATTAACATTTAACGTTTTAAAAACAAACAAAACAAAACATTTTACAAAAAATCCAATAAATATTAGCCAGCCAAACATGTTTACGATGGCCTCCGGACAATGTACTTTTAAATGCAAACTTGATTGTTACTGAACGCTTGTTAGATATCTATTTAAAGATGTTATTCTATTAATATTTAGCTAATAAACTGAAATTAGAAAAATAGTTCATGTTGGTGACTTGAAGTTTGCTGTTCAGTAACCAACACCATTTCTTGTGAAATCAATCGTAAAACTTTGGAATATCAGAATTCAGGTCAAGCAATTGAGTTCCACAAAACAACACGTTATATATATCAAATGAAAACTAATTCACTTCTAAACAACTTTTCTAATAGTCCAGCCAGAAACGTAACTGAAAAAATTATTTCCCAAAGTCAGTTGTTCAGATCGCCACCTTGACCCTTCAATGTCCAGAGTATCACTCGCTAGACAGTCTCATTCTGAAACCTTCTAATTTTTTGGACATTGCTCGAGCTATGTGCGTCGTAGAACCTTCGCGAAACTACCATTCGATAGGGAAATGAATGGTGAACAAAACATAATCAGTCGATTAAGGGTCTATGGCGCACCGTTTTTTAGTTATAAGTAGTGTTGTTTTGGTATACTAAAACTCTAACTAAAACTAGTTTTGGTATGTGATACTGAAACTAAGTAAAATTAGCTATATTATAACTATAAGAAAAACTAAACTAAAATCACAGTACTATATTATAACTGTATCAATACTAAACTAATATCAGAGCAGTATATTATAACTAAAACTAAACTAAATTTAGGCTTATACCAAAACTAGTTTTGATACACGAAACTAGTTTTGATAAGCCTGCTATACCAAAACTAGTTTTGATATGCTCGCTTACCAAAACTCAGAGTTTTGGTAAGCGCGTTATACCAAAACTAGTCTGCAGCTTGATTCGACAAAATTTATTGATTTTTGCTATCCGCCAGCGCGCTCAGGGCCCGATTGCACAAACCTACAAAATTGTAACAATTGTATGTGGCATTCGGTTGCACAGACTTACAATTGTAACAATTGTGAAATTTCACAATTGTTACAATTGTGACAATTGTAATCATTTTAATGCATATTTCATATGCCAAGCTGTTCACAATTGTGAAATTTCACAATTGTTACAAATGTAACAATTGTGAAAATTTTTGAAATTTTGTTCTATTTCCAACAAATGTTCTAAATCGGGTTGCGCAGACACATTTGTAAATGCAGATTTGTAACAATTGTGAAGGATTTTTTACAAGTGTTTTTTCTTCCGTCAGTCTTTTTTAATGACAATATTTTTAAGTATTACTTTATTATTGTAACTTTTTATTCATATAAAAAGATTTGTCAGTTTATTGTTAACAATTTGAACTAATTTTTGTGTTTTTTAGCAAGCCATATCATGAGTAATTCAGCTTTAACTTCGGCCACTCAGTTTTCAAAAACGTTTGTAAATTTTCACAAAAAACGTTTGCGAAATTTCCCAATTGTAACAATTGTAGCTCCGATCATGTACATTTCATACAAGAAGACACTTACAATTGTTACAATTGTAAGAATTGTAGCTGCGCAACCCAAAATTTTCACAATTGTTACAATTGTAAACATAAATTGAATTAAATTTGAGATTTTTCAATTACAATTGTTACAATTGTAACAATTGTAATTCCAAATTATTTCACAATTGGATTTAAATATGCACATTTTATAGGCCAATCTTACAATTGTTACAATTGTAACAATTGTAACGCTTGTGAAATCTTACAATTGTAACAATTGTGAAGCTTGTGAAATTTCACAATTGTTACAATTGTAAGAATTGTAATGTTGAGCAACAGGGCCCAGACTGCACTGGTTGGATTTCTGTGGTGCAGTCTGGCGGCTCTTTTTTGGCGGCGGTTTATTCTGTCTTTAGTTAAGTAATTTTTTATTTTCAAAGAGTTTGATGATTTTCGATGCCTATTACAAGCACGCAACATCAAAAAAATTCTGGTAGACTTAACCGTTATGCGCCAAATTTTTTTCGCCAAATGCGAAAACCTACAATTCCGCATAAAAACAGTTCGAAAATACCGTCGCTAGAATACACTAGTCAAGTTGCATAGCCCCAGATATGGTATGGTATTGGGCATGAAAGGGTTAAGCCGTACTGGTGTTACAACCACTCAAGTGTGATTTTTGTCGTGTGCTCACTTTTGTAAGCCCAAAGCTTGGATTAACGTCATTTGGCTTTTCAATACGCAGCAAAACTCTAATTGCCGTTTTAAATTCAGCGTTTTTAAAGTAATAAATAAATAAGTTGTTAACAGAGTTCAAGGTAATTACAATTGTATAACCGTATAAAATAGCTAGTTTATATTTCTGCGGAAAAATGTACAAAAATTTAGCGCTAAGTAGAGGCAAAAGGTATAGAAAAAAAGTGCAAACAATCACAATAGACAGTGTTTTGGTGACTTTTATTTGTAATTCTTTGTTTTTGCGCAAAACGTCAGTTAAATTTCGATCGAAATTGTACACGTGCAAATTTAAAAGTGCAAAACAGTAAATCAAAACACTAGCGATACCCATGTAAAACCTATATTCGTTTAGGTTAGATAATACAGAACGTGTCGTACCGTGCGAGAGATAACACACCTTCATTGCATTCTCAGATTTTAAGTTAAAAAACACGTCCAACAAGTTTACACAAAAAACCCCAATACAACAGCAATAAACAAACACACACAGACACACAATTTTTTCCGCCGTTATCTTAGAATACAACGAGATGCTTGCACAAGCAATCAAACGATCAATCGACACTAACACTAGTATTGTGGGAATCGCAATTTCAGAAATCACAAACGCAGCAGTGTGCGGTATCACAGCACAGTAGGTTTTGGGAACCACAGTGTAGAAATCCCCGGTTCGCAGCACATTCAGCCTATGACTTCCAGACAGCAACAAAGCCAACCCGAATAGTCCATCGGCTATTGCTAGCGACATTGGCAAACAGTATTCTTTCTTGCGCAGTGGCTGGTAAATAGCGATAGCAAGAATAATCAGGCCGTTTCCAATCAGTTGGGCTAATCCTTCGATGGCATAAAAGCTGTTGAAAGCAACTAGAAAACCAGTGCTGAGACCTCCACTGCTGCTGTTGGTGTTGTTGCTCATTTTTAGGATATGTAGGTCTAAAACAAACAAGCTATTCTGCTGAGTGAAGATTGTTTATTGCGTGAGGCTCGAGTGCCAATATTCCAGAGGAAATATTAAACGCGGCCATTATTTGTAAAATAAAATTATTGTTCAATTAAAATTTCTGCACACATTTAATGCTGAGTAGCTTCGAAGCCTTACTGATTACTGATGAACTGTAATCACTTACTTATTAAAATCAACAAACTCGTTCGCTGAGTAAAAAAACTATTTGGTGACGCCGGAGCATCAATATTTTTGAAAAATCTTGAAAATTTTTAAAAATTAGAAGTTTAATTTCACAGATCGGCTGCTGAGTTGCCGGTCAATAAAAGTAGTTTAATAATATTATTTAACAACTTAATTTTATTATAACTGTAATTTACATAGAGATAACAGTTTTATTATGCAAAAAAATAAATAATGGCGCGTTCGTCCGGGAACCGAACCCGGGACCTGTCGCACCCTGAGTGAGCATCAATCCACTAGACTAACGAGCCACAATGCGAAGAATTTGAAATAATTAAGATGATCTATCTAATACCAGACTAGCAGTGTATAGATTTAGGCAAAAAATATTTCAGTGCAAATTAAAATCAACAGACACGTGATAATTTCATTACAGGACAGAGTAATAACATTACGTAAGCCTGGAATAACAACATCTTTTGAATCAGGCCCGGTTAGCTCCCATGGTAGAGCGTCTTGTATGTACTGAGTATCTGATTTGAAATCAGAAGGTTGGTGGTTCGAAACACCCCGGGCTCACTGTTTTTATTTGAACAAGTTCTGCTTTCTGTCTTTCAAAATTTGCTTAAAAGCGACCTAACCTATCGCATCAGAAAATCTACAATTACGTACAAATTTGAGAATCTGAATATAGTATATACGCGACCCTAGGGGCCGCGTAAAAATGAAAATCGAATAATAACGCTTATATGCGAGCACGTGAAAATAACACGAGATAATTACATATGTTCTGATGGTGATTTCGTTACGTTCGACTTTGTGTAGAGTTTACATACATAATATCAAGAGTATATGGTGGTGTCTCGCTCTTATAGAAGAACAGTGGGACACTCTCCAGTCTGTCTGTGCTCTAGCACATGCAGATGCGCTCGTCGTTTCTGGCCAACATGTGTAAGTTTATTTAAACATGTATCTGGCCAATCAGCGCGTCGATTCTCTGCGCAACACACTTTAGTATATAAATGTTGATGAGGGTACTCGTGAGGGAACCCACAAAACAAAGCTGTTTCTCATTTCACCCAGCTTAATGATAGTATTGAAATTCTGTTTACAGTTTTTGTATACATAGGACTGATGCGGGAGTTTTAGTTTCAGTTACTTACAATTATTGTGCGTTAGCTTACAATTTTTGAAAAAAACTGCCGTTATTTCCAATCACATGTATAAGAAACAAAAAAGATTTCACGACAAACTGTAGTAGACATCTGAATAAATACTAGAATGTCTAGGAAAGATAATAGAGTATACCCCAGAATCTAAACTGCTCTAGCATGAATAGACAGAAATGTATGTGTCGACTTTCTTTCTATGCATTGACTTACAGTTAATCACCCTGACTTCGAGACGAAGCACAAGCTAAAATCATTAATCATGAAAACAAATAGAACACTTTTATTGTTAAAGAACAATACACTTCTAATTTTAGAACAGCTTCAAATGTTTGCAAAAGTTTATAGGAGTACTGTACATAGCTACTACTTCAAGGCACTAATTATGCAAATCGGTTCAATGAATTACAAATTCAGGACTGGGGGGGATCAACAATCTGTGAGTGTACGGTGAGTACATAGTAAACCAAAATATTTCTCGAGGACCTAAGGTCTTTCACAGGCACAAATATTCTTTTCACAATTACTGTCGTGGCTGAGTTTGCGTGATACTGATACAGCTCGATACTTCATAACGGTACACAAGTTGCAGCGCTAGGTATGTTTAATTTTTTGCCAAAATTATTTTAAAGTGTTCATTTTATTCTGGAATTACACAATTTTTTGCAGAAAACCTTGTTTTTGTGTATCATCTTCACTGCACTCCGTGTCCGTACTTGAAGGAATAAATGCCTAAATTTCTACTACACCAGCTCTCTTACCCGGTTAAATTACAGTTCCGTTATACATAGCTATTTGTTTAAGGTGGCTCTCTAATTAACTTCCTGGACTGAATTGTTTTGTAAGTGGAAGTATCTTTTATTGACAATCACTTTTGGTTGAAACTATTAAACGCTGCAAACTAAGTACCTCTGACTTTGAGCACGTTTTACGGGCCAGCTGCCTTCTAACCCTTGACTAATTAAAAGTTTTCATTTTCGCTTGTCTTTGTCTATGATTTTGTTTTTTGTTCTTTGTCTCAATCTTTGTCAATAGCTATAACTACGAGTATATTGCCATAGCAATCTATAGTTCAAACTGTAAATAATTAGTTGTATCATGTCTTAAAATTTCATACTTTTTTGTTTAATTTTCGTTGGATTTTTTAAATCTGTCATTTTGAAGAACGCAGCATAAATTGACCAAAAACGAAAATCACATATTCGAAGAAAGTATTCTTTTGTCTTATGCCTTCGTTCTTTATTAGCAATTACTACTGGCTATACTTATTTTAAATAACTGATATAATTGTTTATTAATGTTTCATGTCTACAAACCACGAAAAAGACCACCAATGGCCAATGGTCAAATTACTATCTAAATCTGCTTTAGTCCAAGCATAAATGAGCGTCGCACAAGTGTAGATTAAAGAAGGCCAGCGTTGTGCATTGCAAACTATGATAGGTCTGATAATAAGGTAACCAGCTTTGTGTAAGCTATGTAACTGCTGCAGCAACCGCAGCCTCTTACTATGTCTGACAAAATTTTGGTGTAAATTTTTCCCTTATACACCTCTTTCCGATTCTTGATAACTTTCAAAATTAGTTGACTTTCAAATTTAATTTTTTATTTAAAGTCTTTTCAATTTTCATGCTTTTGTTTTTCTTTTTCTAAAACGAGAAATTTTCTATTCCTGAGTTGCCAAACTGCACACGACACAAACGGCGTGTTGCAATCGCAGACTATTTACCGATGCCACATGCTCTATTGTGTAAAACAAGCACGTTTTGCGAGTAAAGTTATACTAATTTTAGACAGACTTATAGGGACATGCTTGCAGTGCTGAGGATATTCTACGAATATATAACGCGGCACAGTAAATATTCCAAGCCAGAAATTACTATACATATCAACTACATGAAAAACGTGACAATACTTAAAAGTGGCTATCACTTAAAGAGCTAGTAATAGTTTCCACTCAGCAACCATAACTCCTTTTACTTAGGAACCGTGTCAAAAATATTTCGTATATACGCCAAATTTCAATACGTTTTCAAGTGTATAAATTGAATTCGTATATACGATTTTTAAATCGTATATACGAAATTTTTCAGGTTTAAAATAGGCTTACTCATTGATTCACGTATACATAGCTCACAAGTGGTTAGGCCTAGGCTTCCTAGCTTCATGTTGCGCCAGGCGTATGTGATGTGATAGAACACAAATGCAGGCACTAGCACTAGCATAGTAACGTGATACTTACAGCATATTGCCCTACACACTTTACGGACAACATAGAAAAAGTGACAATGCGATTTGAAAATCGTATATACGTTTTGAAAATACGAATTGAAAATCGTATATACGGTTAAACGTATAAATATTTTTGACACGGTTCCTTAGCTGCATTCCTTTTAAGAATAAAAAATTATAACATCAAGGCCCGATCAGGGGTGGACGTAACTACGTGGGTTAGAATTCTCGAACTGCGAACCAACGCAACCCGTATCCCGTGGTTTGACAATCGTGGGTAAATCACGACCCAACCCGAGCCGTATATGTTGACCCAAGGCCCCTTTGATCCACCAATTTAAAATATCGTACCTGATATATTTTTCGACCCAACCCAATCCGCCGGTTCCCACAGCCCGCGCAAACTCGTCGGCCCGACGTGTCGTTTCAAAATATTTTTTTGAAAAATAGAAATGTTCGTCCTTGATAATTTTGTATTGATCGAAACTTTTGTAACTACGAACATTATCCTCAGATAAATCGAGCCCAGATGTGAGTAGTTAATAGCACAATAATTCATTAGGTATTAGTTACAATGAAAACCGCGAACAGTTATTACCTACAACGCGTAGTTCACACAAAAAAGACGAGACCACTTGGAATTGTACGTTATTTCAAGTTAATATCTGACTCATGGTGATGTCGAAAAGGTCAAATTTAAAAAAGTCAAAACTATTGGTAGTTCACACAAAAAAAACGAGACCAGTTGGAATTGTACGTTATTTCAAGTCAAGATCTGACTCATGGTGATGTCGAAAAGGTCAAATTTAAAAAAGTCAAAACTATTGGTGGGCAAATACTTCGACACAAACAAACGAAAGTTTTGTAACATTATTAAAAATTAGAAAAAACGGTTACGCAATAATAGTAAACAAAATGAAAGTACAATTTTCATTTGCCAACATAACTTTCTGCAACCGCTAAAAGGGTGTCTCATCATGTATTTAGATTGCAATTCATTGATTCAGTTGATCATCTTGTTGGCTATCGCTGACTGCGTAGTAGCAGTACGTATATACGCACACACGTACACAAGATTTAACACACACGCACACACAAAATGTGTTAATTAGAGACCTAGCAGCAGTTTTGAAGGTAATTAGTTCGATTTACGTGCTATTCATAGGAACATTTGCAATATACATAGTATATACGCGGCGGCTGAGGCCGCCGCGTAAGAATTACTATAACGTCATTATAACGCGATCATAACGGACTACAGTATTATTATGCAATCACTACGCAGAATGAGCACACACAGTACAATACAGACACCCACACTTCTAGTGTAATTTTGGAAGCTCCCAGATTGTAAAGTGCTAATTTACACTCAGAGCAGGGTCACATGCAAATTGAGCGATTGCATTATAGTATATATGCGGCGGCCTCCACTCTTTGGCTTTGCCTGCAGTCATAGCAGTACGTACATACAACGCCTTATTGCTGATTTCACTCAGTAAAACGGCTGGGTATTACAGAATTTTTTATTTGTAACTAACTCTATCCCTGGCTGGGTCTTGAACTTCCTTTCGCAGAAGGTAGTTGCATATTCTGCAGAACAACAAGAAACATAGAAAATATTAAACTTAGAACAGTCTAGCAGTACTTCGTATACTTACAGCAAACATACTCTTCGTATCAGCTTACATAAATTTATATTCATTAAGCTGAGTCTTCTGTAAATGCTTCAACAAATATCGAGCTAAGCAATACGCTAAAAAGTAATGAAGCCTGTTCTGCAACCATTTATGCATAAAAAACAGTCTATAACCCAGAAGAAGACTGAAAGAAAAACGTGCTTATGCAGTGAAATTTCTAAAAGAGCATTTCTAGAGTAAAATTCTTTAAGTGGGTGATCACAAAAACTACTACACTAAAGCGCATGATCGGGATCATAGGTAAAAGGCCAAGAGTTGTGACAGATGTGACAGCTGTGACAGTTGTGACAGATGTGACAGTTGTGACAGATGTGACAGTTGTGACAGATGTGACAGTTGTGCTAGGCCTAGGTGTGGCTGTTGTGACACCTCTGACAGATATTGCAGTTTCAAAAATTGCGAGTCGGTTTATTTGAAGCAAGTAAAATTTAACATAAAGAATATAGATTAAACTTCCCTTCCCTTCCCCCCACCCGCCCCTGACCTTAGGGTTAGGCTTGGGCTTAGGCTTAGGCTTAAGCTTAGGGCATCGTAAAAATCATTGCCAGCGTAGGCCTCAACATGCAACTCTTTTTAGGCTTCGGCATGCAACCAAGCTCAGGCTTCGGCATGCAGCTAAGTTCTGCTTTGGCATGCACTTGTTTCAGGCTTTGACATGCAACGAAGTTCAGGCTTCGGCATGCACCTATTTCAGGCTTCGGCATGCAACCAAGTTAAAGCTTTGGCATGCAACCTGGTTAGGCCTCGGCATGCAACTCATTTTCATAACCCGAATACCACGCCAGTCACTTCTGTAGCAACTGTCATAACTGACACATCTGTCCCAGCTGTCACATTTTTTACACCTGTCACACCTGTCACATCTGTCACATCTGTCACAACTGTCACATATGCCACAACTGTCACATCTGTCAGTTGTCACAACTGTCACAGCTGTGACAATTGTCACAACTTTCACATCTGTCACAACTGTCACATCTGTCACATCTGTCACACCTGTATCTGTCACAACTGTCAAACCTGTCACAACTGTCACACCTGTCACAACTGTCACAACTGTCACATCTGTCACAACTGTCACATATGCCACATCTGTCACATCTGTCAGTTGTCACAACTGTCACAGCTGTGACAATTGTCACAACTTTCACATCTGTCTCAATTGTCACAAGTGTCACATCTGTCACAACTGTCACCGCAATTACTTTGTCCTTTTTACGATCACCGGCTTTAAGATCCCCGAGTAATCTACAGTACAGATCAAAATTAACATCATATGACTCAGGAGTCAGCGTCACTGACTGCATTTTGGAGTCAGTGACTGCAGTCATCCTATTGACGTCACAGGTCCATGTTTACTTCCGCTAGTTTTGAATTTTGTTACCTGACTCCGAAGTTGGAGTCAGCACATGAAAAGTTATCACAGTCCCTAATGTTCCTAGTTCTGTTTTAATATCTGGTGCCATAAAGCGCAGTAAGTTCAATTTAAGGTGGTAGTTACGTTTTCGACAGTTTTTATAACGTGCTATAACTTTTGATTGAATCAATGAATTTAATAGCTGTCTTTTTCACGTTAAAGAACTTGACTGAAACTACACTTATTCACATTATCTAGCTTAAATCTGTAACAAGCTAGTCAGCAGACGCTGTTAAAGTGGTCAAATTTCGTGAATTTTTGCATCTTTCATGGTTTTCTTGTAAAATTGGCAGAGTAATTCCAACTAATTTCATTCTTTATACCAACATAGCCAATAACAGGGTGAATGTTAATGCTAAGTTTGGTACATTTATGTGATGCAGAAAAGAAGTTACGGACCTTCAATTTTGAATTTTTTCGAATTTTGAAAAGTATACGAATTTTTAAATTTAATTTTTTTACGAAATAGGCTAAATTAATACAAATAAAAAAATTGACACATCAGAAATTGTCTAAGAATTAACGCATGAAAAGATTGCAACATCGAGACTTGAGATTTAGTCCACGGAAGTACATTTTTACAGATTTCTGTAAATGAAATTGATGTAACGCAAAATTTAAGCGAACAAAATTTTTGAAATTTCAGCATAAAGTAAACATATCTGTGTGCCAATTTATCCCAAATTTTGAACAAAATCCTTCTAGTAGTTGTCAAGTTTTGCGGACTTTTGTGTAATGCACTTTAGTTCAAAAAGAAATGTTACATAAATGTGACGTAATCTCAAAAACTGAAAAACAGAAGGATAAGTTTTGGCATCTAAATTGAAGATTTTTGACATGCCCGTGTGTCATTTTTTCTTTTTTCAATAAACGGTCGTTTTGACTAGTTACTACTTTGGCTTAGCTAAACATAAAATTTGCGAAAAATTGTCGTAACTGGCTGAAAAATATTTTCTATGAAAATTAAAAATGATTGTTTCAAGCTATTTTAGCAAGCATTTATCTCATAATAGTTTATAGTTTCCTAAATTAATATGCGTACCATAAATTATTGATTTAAAATTAATCGTAAGTTGTCAAGTGTTACTCCTGCAAAACTTTCGAAAACGTTACTACCACCTTAAGTTACAGTTAATTTATAAGCGCTGTCAATGAAAACACCAAATCAAAACAATCAAAAACAATCTATCTAGTGAATTTGAAGGTCACGAAATTCAGTCTAGGTGGTAATTTTTCATGAGCAGTCTTTTCAAAAAATATTTGTCATACCATAAATTTTAGCTGTTACGACAATCCCCACGTCGAAGTATCACTTAGCTTGGTTATGCGATCGTTTCTCTATCCGTTTGCTTTCGGCCGCCTGTAATAGTTTGCAAATGCCCGCATAATTTCCAGCCTGCCGGAGCCTGTTCCAGCCTGTTCCATAATTTCCAGATCTTCCCTCACCAAGCTACCACGAAATCAGGGTGATTTCCACCGTTCGAGGGTTGCGGGGAATTGTCCCCATTTCCGTAAAAGGGAGCTCCGTTTTCGGTCACTTTGCTAGTCAGAGTTTCTGGTTTAATAAGAGAATGGAATCGATGGCAATAGTTAATGAGAGGTCGGAAACTTAGTTTTGACACTGCGCCGTTCATAGAGTTTATCAGACAACAGCTCGTCTATGGGAGCAGCTAAGGCGTGTTTTCCAAGGAAATATGGCGATTTGACCCCGATGTCGGATCCGGGGCACGTCCTAATCCCGTGCGAACATACTGTGGCAGTGCGGTGAATGGCTTTTTTATTGCAGAATGTAGAGTTTTGTACGGTCAATATCCCGCTTTGTTTGTCTTGCGGGCGTGGACTTTTGATGAAGGCTGGCTGCGTGAAGTTGTTTTACCATGCTTTTGCTTGGTATTGCTGGTTGGAGAGCTTTGGAGGCACTGCTTCGCAGCTTTCAATCCGCTTGTATTACAAGCGCAGCTTTTTACCGCAGCTCAAGCTTGTAATTTAAATATAAAGCCGATCAGGCCATCTTGAGCAAAGTACAATGCTCTGATTTAGAATCACTATCATCACCGGATGCAAAAGTTCTCAGTCAGTACGGAATTAAATTAGGTTCATTATAACATTTGTGATAATTTTTATTAATATTTATGCCCTGCTTTGATTCATGTAAATAAGTAGGTCCAGCATGGGCCAAGTTCAAGTGCACTTCAACGTTTAACATTTGGTCATCAAAATTTCATTTTTTTGAAAAGCTGATTAACGAACACTTCAGAACTAGCTTTCGACAAGAGCGCAGAATTATTGGTGCTTGGCCAAATAATTTTTTTTAAATATCCAACATGCCCTCAGCGTGCCCTCAGCGCACAGCAAATATGAAACTAAAATCATAGTATCGAGTGATGCAGTAACGACGTAATCTCAAGTTATGAGCATAGTTGAAAGGATGCCACGATTAGAATAGGTGAGCATTTAAATTAATCATTTTTCCTGGAACCCTTTTGGATACACCCAACGTGTCCGTTTGGGTCTGCAGTTTTGCCGCTAATACAGCTACCCATTTATTTCAGGAAAATTCTTTTTCTTTTTCTTCCAAATTTCTTTAATTTTTCTTTGCTTTTTCTTTCATTTCATTTTTCTTTCGGTTTTCAACAAAGAAAAGTTGATGAATGCCTGTCGGGTCAAGTAACAACTTTTGTCAAGCCAAAAGTTCACCCGTCCCTTCTCTATTATCTGACAGCTACACATACGTAGAATGTGTACGTACGTGCTACACATGTATGCGTGTAAAAGTATTGATACATGTATTTATCAATATGCGCCTAGGCCAATTAGCCAGCAATTAATTTTAAGTTAGGTAACCAGTTGACAGCTTGTCAACCGCTCGTCCAAATTTTCTTTCTTTTTCTTTGATTTTTCTTTCATTTGCTTTTTCTTTCGAGCAAAATTTCTTTCATTTTTCTTTGCTTTTAATTTTCCTGAAATAATTGGGTAGCTGTAATGTGCAATGGATCTGCCGCGTTGCCAAACTGAAAAGAGGATGGCATATTCGTTTCATTAAATATGCCATTTGGGTTAAAGTAGATCCACAAAAACTCAACGGAAGCACTAGGATCTGCGGTATGTGTTTATGTCTACCTTTAATATTTCTGATCACATTCCCACAGCAGAACTGAAATTGCTTGAAGCAGTTGCACGCTGAACTGAAATTCTATTTTCAGTTATGCGCTTGACTGAAAATAAAATAAGTTTTGACACAACTAAAAATAAATTCAGTTTTGATCAAAAACTGTTTTGTCGGACATATTGTTTATATTCATATGTAGTTTCTCACTTCACTTTCACAGTTCATTTTCTGTCGTTATTTGAAAGACTTTGGAATTAATTAGCAATGAATGTGTGCAGAAATGGTGTTGAAAATCATTTTATCCACGAAAAGCGGCCGTGTTTAATATTTCCTCTGGAATATTGACACTCAGGTGTCACAATGTAACAGCTTCTCTCACTCAACAGAAGAGCTTGTTTGTCTCATCCTGTATATTTTTGTTAAATATGAATACCTACTGTTGTAAAGCTCGTACACTATTAAATAATTTGCTATAGTGTTCTATTGTCTTCTTTTCAATTTTTTTGCTGTTTAATTTCATCAAAATTATGTCGAATCATTTTGATTTGAATTGTCTCAAATGAGTTTTGAACAGCTGTCTTCTCACATGAACAACTCATAGATAACTGGGTTTCTTATAAGCTGAATTTCTTTAAAATTATTTCAAATGCGTCATGTGTGAGATTTTGTAAAGTTTCAAGTTTGTAGCTGCTTAAAAAGATTCTACATAGTTTTTACATATATTTTTTTTGACGTTTTTGTCGACAAGGGAAAGTTCTTAGAACCATGTCTAACAACACCACCAGCACAAATCTCAGCAACTTTTGGCTAGCCGTGTTCTCCAGCATCTACACATTTGAAGGCATTGTTCAAATCATCGGTAATTCCATCATTCTACTAACCATAGCGGTGCACCGCCCGTTACGGAAAAAGGAATACTGTCTGCCGTTTGCATTGGCCATAGCAGATGGAACTTTCGGGATCGGTCTGTTGCTATCAGGAAGTTATCGGCTGAATTTGCTGCGAATTGGCCAGTTCTACGATAAAGTAACCAAACTGTATTGCGCTTTAATACCGTATACCGCGCTATTTCTGATGTCAGAATTGGCTATACCAACCGTTTTGGTTCTTGTGTCTGTAGATCGTCTGTTAGCTTGCGTTAGCATCAAAGTTTACTCTGAAATAACAGCTCGTAAACTTGTTAGTCTATGCTTTGCGATATATACTGTAGTTATATGTTTTGCTGGATGTGTTATTGCTTATACTATTGTGTATGAGAAAGATGTACTTGTAACAAAAGTATGCTATCTTTCCTATGGGACTACACGTGAACTGATGAACTTTCTATACAACTACCAGGTTATTATGGGGGCTTTGAGTGTTTTCTTGTATTGTTTGGCGTTACTAAGTTTGCATTACTTTAATTTTGACAAAAATCTTAGCGAAGCGTTGAAGAAAAACAAGCAAATGCAGGCAAAAGTGACGAAAACATTGTTTGTAGTGATTCTTTGCACATTTTTTCTGTACGTATAAATACCGCTTTCAGCAATGGCATTTCGGTTTTATTTGCCAAAACACATGTATTTACCAGTATCATATTTATACAGCATAATAATCACTGCTAATTCGGCAAACAACGTTTTCATTTACATTGTGAAAAATAGTGAGTTTCGTTTAGGAGATCAAATTTTATTTCGAATTAAAAACATTGGAACCGTCAATACATCAGCTGTGGAAACTTCGATACATACAAAGTCTAAAATTACTGTAAATTAAATTTATAAAAATGAGTCAATGATTTTTATGGAACTTCTAAGAAACTTTGAAAAGTTAGATTTTTCGTAAATCGACTAATCGTCCCGGCAAAAGTTTATTGCTGCTGCTTTGCAATTGACATAACAGGCTGTTTGCTGCTCCTAAGCACAGGTTCTATGTAAAGTAATTATGTCAGGCAAATATATAGTATGGTTTTCTAAGGTTTGTAAGATATTAAAAAAGTTTAAAATCAACCACGTTTCGTGTGATCAAGCGATAAACTAAGAAAATTTTGTGTTTTTTTATTAACTAAGATAGATTTTGTTTTATTAATGTGCTTTTCTTAATTAAGTAATGCTTAATTTGCTTATGTGCGATTTACTAAGTTGTACAGGACCGATCAGAATTATCTACCTATGATGCTGCAGTCAGCATCACTGATCGTGAAGGAGCGTCACTGACTGCAGTCATTGCATTGACGTCACAGGTCCAATAAAGTGGACATGTTTACTGAATTTTAATAAACGTGACTCCGGAGTCAGAGTCAGTGACTCCTGAGTCACGCTCACATTAGTCACCGGCCAGACAGCCAAGCCGATTTCTAAATAGGCTGTGTTCATACGTGTGTTCTTATATACATGCTGCTGCCAACAAAAACTGGGTTTGTCAGCTTACTTGAACTTGCTAGTCTAACTAGCAAATTAATAGGTACTTAATTCTGATCAGACTGTAGCCTAAATATGTGTGAAATTATTTGTGAATTGTGTTTATTACGTTTCCCGAAAGTGAGGTTGATTTTGCCACTAAATCAAAACAAGTAAACGAAATGAAACTCCGGTTGGTTGTCAAAGCGCACAAATTTAATACCATTTTGATGCCTGATTTTAGGCATGAGAAGTAAACGACAAGAATTATTACTGAACAAAGATAAATACGATTTCAACTGCATTACATTGTTTAAAGCCTACATTTTTTTCATAAAAATGGCAAATTCATTGAATGCATATAAATCTTTTTGAAGTTTGTTGTTGTTTTGTTGTTTGTTGCCCTACTACATTGTTTTGCCCTACTACATTTGTTGCGCGGCCGCCTCAGCGGCCGTGCATACTAAATTCAGTTAAGGGGGTAGTGTCGCGAAAGCAGTCGATTTTGCGCGACTATAAAACTTTTTCAGTGAAAGATAGGTCATTGTTCTTTATAAATTCTTAAAATATGTTTTAAGGCAAATATTTTTGCCAAGTTTCAGCAAAATTGAGGCAGCATACAGTTAGCAGTGAATTCGCAAAGTCGGGAAAATGACGTTTTGAAAACCTATTCACATTCGATAATTTCGTCAATATTAAAAAACTTTTTGTTTAGATTTTTTACAAAAAGTAAAAGCACGTATGCTCTAGTTTATGCACACGAAATTTAGTGCAAATTGCTTGAGTGGTTGTGGAGTAATGCCTGTTTGAACTGTGAAACTGTGCGTAACCTATAAAGTACTCACAGCAATAATGATAATTTGCAAAAAATTTAGACATTAATTTTGAAATCAAAAGAAAAACGAACCTTCATTTTTCATTTTTCTTAATTGTGGCAAAAAAATTGTGCGTCAAAAAATTACATGTACTTCAGAAGCTGGCCAATCTGATATCTGGCTTGATTTTTTGAACTTTTATGTCTGTATTGTGTGATGTCTGGCTCACAAATGGTGATTGGTTAAAAATATTGGTAGATATTGGTAGTCTAGTGCCCGGCAGTATTTATTTGACACCTTATGGCATTTCACTAGTTTCTCAGTGAACGTACAATTTCAAAGCAAAATGTTCTCATTTTGCAGGCCATGAGCAAAACTGCTTTGGCGACACTACCACCTTAATGCACTGAAACTGAAAATGCATGTAAAACATGCACAGTTTCAGTGCATTACTGAAGCCAGCAGTATTTACCGCTGGTTAATGTGCATGTTGTATACAGCACGCTGCGCGCACGTTGCCTACGTGTGTGTGTACGGCAAGTTGTTGTGTGTGTGTGTGTGTCTACAGTCTACACATACCTACTGTATTAACGATAATGGCTGGTTAACACTGACAGTCGATAGTAGTTATCTACAAAATCGATGTTGACATTCGTCACTTTGTTTACATGTCACTTGTGCAGAGGTAAAACTACTTACGTCTGAAAACAATAGTATAATAATAATGAATTAACCGACCTCGAAGAGAATAGCGTTCTTTTTCACTAATACACACTTATTTAGGTGATTCTTTCTTGGTGCGATCTAGATGACAGGGTGGTAAATTAATATGCTTATAATTAGCGTTTTTTCATAATTCCATTAAATCAAATTTCGTGGTGTTTTACTTCAGAGGTAAAATCTCAAAGTTTATGTATGTACATATACATGCGTAAAACGTAATCGTCGATCACAAGGCAGCACTGCCTAGTTTTCCGAAGTCTTTTCATACATACATACTCACATAAACATGAGAGTATATCTGTATTCGAAATTAGAAAACTCCTGACTTAGAAATCTTGGTGCGTGCCGCGCCCAATTTTACAGATACGGTAAAATAATACTTCGTGTCGTTATATGAAAAGAAGTACGCTCGTCAACAAACGTGCTTGTTTTATGGTTTGTTGTTTCGTGAAGGTCCAAACGGGGGCTTAATACAAGGCTGCCACAACCCAACAGGACTTTAATGTTGATTTTGCTAATTTAATGCAGTAGCCGTGAAGTGTTTGTGTGGAGTGTGTTTCACAGGTAGTTTACATAGATTTGCGTTTGTCAATCAACAAAATGCCTTGTATTTACTTAGTCCCTGACTTGCTTTCATCGATGCTGAAGGGTAAATTGAAAATGCAAGTGTGAAAAATTTTATCCACGGGGAATTGAAACCAGCCTAAAAATTAACCACTTTACATACCTACCACTCACATTCTGCAAGTTCTGATGCGTTACTTTGTGAATAATTATGTGCCACAACCGCCTGCTTACAATGTGACACTATAACGGATCAAGTTAAATAGCACAATATCAGTTCATCAGCAAAAATGGCTGTATGTATGAAACCATTTGATTGAGTTTACATGGCGCTTTTGCGCTTTTGTGGCATATTTCTTAAAACAAGCAAATTTCAGCTGGCCCACACGTTTACGATGGCCTTTGGCTCAGTTCACAACATTTCTGGACACGTGAAGAAGCTTTTTTCCGGCAAAGCATTTAGAAGTATTGTTTTTAGATACCAGACAACAGCCTACAGTACAGCCCAAAATTAACATCATAGGCCTCTGCAGTCATTGACTTCATTTTGCAGGCAGTGAATCAGGTCAAACTATTGACGTCACAGGAACAATTTACTTGCGATAGTTTTGCAATTCATCAACTGACTCTGGACATCTACAGTCACAATGAGTGACTTCTTAAGCCCGGTTCATACTTAGTGTTTTGTGTTTTGTGTTTTAGTGTTTTCGTGTTTTTGTGCTTTGTGTTTTGTGCTTTCCCGGTTCATACTTCGTGTTTTGAGTTTTGTGTATTCGTGTTTTGTGTTCTCCGGTTCATACTTTGTGCTTTTGTGTTTTGTGTTTTTGACTTGTGCTTTTTGCAGTTTATACTTCGTGTTTTTGTGTTTTCGTGTTCTGTGCTTTGATTACAAGTTAGGAACATGTGACGTGTGCTTTGTGTTCATGTGCTTTTGAGTATAAACTGAATAGTGCCGAGCGCAAAAGCACAAAAACACAAAAGCACTCTGAAAATCACAAAACGCAAATGTTCAACATGGCTCCAAAAATACAATTTTTTATGTCTGAAAACACAAAATCAAAAGCACAAAACACAATGTATATATAAACCGGGCTTTAATCATCATCACATTAAATATTTATTTTTGAATGGTTTAAATGTTTTCCACCACATATCAATGCGTGCGCCGTGTAGCATATTCTGTAATTGTGATGACTAATGTGATGCTGATTCCGAAATCACTGACTCTGACTCCGGCCGGAGTCAGTTATAGAAAATCAAAATGTACTGTTGGACTTGTGACGTCAATAGTCAATGAAGTCAGTGACGCTGACTCCGGAGTCATATGACATTAGATAGCCGTACTGAATATATACCGTGCCATACTGTATATATACCGTACTCCTCTTAATATCATAAGTTATGCACAGAGTATGATCAACGCCTTGATTGAATGCAAATGTATTCGCAACAAATAGTCTTTTCTTATGGTGACTATAACAACGCTAAACATCCTGGGACCATAACAACTCAGCCATTGTCACATAACCGGAGCACAAAAAAACAGAAACTTCTGTGAATAATTTATGCGATGTTCTTGAATAGTCTTGGGTTTGTTCAAGTTCAACTGGTAGTTAAGAGTTATCCTTTTTTGCATATGCAGTACCCTCCAAAATTACTTGATTATTGAGTTGTGTTTTGAATTCATAACATTGTGACCTATAAAAAGTATAAACCAAAAATGGTCGACTTGAACGACTGAATACGAATAGGCGTTTGTAACAAAAGTAAGAATACTGATTCGTAATCTTAAAGTCTGACAAAGGGTGGAATGCATAAAGGCAGTCTTACGTTAAAACCAGTTTAAGGCGTTTTATTTCAGTAATTTAGAACATCGTAACGAAAAATTTTCCACGTAGTACATAGGTTGGAACGTTGCCCTTAGACTGCGTTTAGCAAGACTGAGCTAAGACTGCCTTTATACATTCCACCTAAAATAGTTGCGGCACTTGAGAAAACGAAACGTGTGATTTCGTCACGAAAAAAAATTCTATCAAGAGTACAGCAAGCAGTCGCAGAATTCATGCCATTAACGTAACTATTTTTGTCAGACTTTGGATATGCTAATAAACACCAATACAAGACTAAAATTTTGTTTCCTTAAAAGCCTATTCACACGAGGGCGCATTTTGCTCCATGGCGTACGCCATGGCGCATGAGCGGGCGCACGAGCGGGCGCATTAGAGGGCGCATGAGCGGCCACACACGCACACTTGCATATTGCATTGTGTGAAATAATGCAGCAGGCAGTGTGAAAATAGAATGCGCCCGATCATGCGCCCTTTCATCATGCGCCCGCTCATGCGCCCTCGTGTGAATAGGCCTTAATGTCGTAGATATTTATGTAAACGAGATAATTTAATTCAAATAGCTTTCGACTTTAATCAGTTGAATAAAATTAAATTAAGGTAAAATAAAATGCATCAATATGCGTCAATCAATGATGCGTCAATATGTTTGGTTTATAAGTTAGTTAATTATTAATTTAGTTAATAATTTAACTGCAATGACATCCACAAAGGCAATTATTTTGTGGCAATTCTAAAATAATCCCATCCAAAAAATTAGTGATGCAAAAAATTGCTACAAACGTTAGTTTGTCTACAATCTGCTGCCTTTTGGAAAAGCTATTACTTTTTGTCCGATAATTAATGTACGGGTAGATAAAAAACAGAAAATACGAGGCATGATTTTGTCGTAATTTTATCGAATGAACGGGCATACGGCTGTAAGTAATGATCAAGCCTAAGGGTCTTATCCAAAATTGGATTTATCGGATTAGATTTAACTTTATTTCGTCAATAACGCAGCGTCAGTGAAAAGTAACTCATTGAAACTTGGCACACATCGAGGCACTGTATGTAGGCCATGTAGGACAAAATTTCAGCCGGTTATTTTAATTTTGCACTGTGTTATTAGCAAAATTAATATAAATGTAATCCGTTAAGGCCAATGTCGGATAATACTCTAAGACCAGCCTATAGTCTCAATTACGATTTGATTTGTTTACAGTCCGCCCAGGAGAATAGTTTATTTCCAATGGTTTACGACGGTGTTTCCACGCACGGCCTGTGCCTTATGCTAGATTCTAACTCCAAAACGAAATGCTTGTTTTGGTTTATAATTTTTCTTCTGGCGGCTACTTGCGGAGCTTTATTCATTGTGTCCATTATAATAGCCTTTTTGGAGCATGCTACAGTCGTGCAAATTGAAGTACGTATGTTAATTTGAGAATGATTTTTTTATTACTTAATCTTTGTCTGCATTTTAAATAGGTGTCCAAATTTCGAAATCAGGATTAGTTTTTTGAGACAGTAATATTTGTGATCTT